>JAQGAY010000021.1:0-93022 GCA_034698085.1 Polydesmus angustus
TCATCCATTAATAGCTCAGTTAATAAATCTTTGTCAATTGATGATAAAAATGATTCAATAAAAAAACTTGAAATTTACTTTAATATTGCAAGCGCATTAATTTTTAAACTAATTTAGGAAAATAATTATAAACACAAAGAACTACAAAATAAATTTTAATAAAGTTAAATTACGGTTTTATACTTGAAGAAAGATTCTAACGAATTTAATTCCTTTTTTAGATTTTTGTATTTATTTTTTGAATTTTGCGCCTAATATTAATTGCGGCTATGTCGATAGTTTTCCTGGATTCCCTCTAGAAGCGCTGCGGTTGCACTTCCGGTTTGTCGTCTGCAACTTCTTCATCGGGTTTATTTCGCGGTGTGGATGGTAGGTGAGTTATAAATTTTTCTTGTATTAATAATCCGTTAATTTAACAGAAATATATAAACATCTAGTATTAAAATCTTTAAATTATAGTTTAATTGAATCATTTAATGTTATTTGTGCGATTATTTTTTGGTATTTTTGTTAAATTGGCTGAAAAAGAAGAAATTAATGTAAGGTACTTGGCAAGCATGTGAACGTGTCATTTTGTGTTTTTTAGGTTTCCACATAATTTAATCATGGGGGCCTACAAATATATGCAAGAACTTTATCGTAAGAAGCAGTCGGATGTTATGCGATTTGTGCTCCGAGTTCGAGCCTGGCATTTACGACAATTAAACGCTACGCATAGGGCTTCTCGACCGACCAGACCGGACAAAGCCAGACGATTAGGATACAGAGCTAAACAAGGTATTTTTCTATCTTATTCAAGCACAAATTTTATTCAAAAAAAAAATGTATAGTGATGATACAATCTATAATGAAAATTACTATGATCGATATTCTTCCTTGGATGACTGATGCTTTTCTCTAATCTCGTTTCGAAGTTAGGCCTCGTGTTTACTCTGAAACTAAAAAAACTTTTTATTATTCTTAGGTTACGCCATTTACAGAGTGCGTATTCGTCGTGGAGGCCGCAAGAAGCCCGTTCCCAAGGGACAAACATACGGCAAACCGAAAAACCACGGAGTTAATCAGTTGAAACCTTCGAGGAATCACCAGAATTTGGCCGAAGTAATATTAACTGAACGAATGAGGTCTTCAATTCTAAATGCGTTAATGTTTGCTATATCTGTTTAATAGGAAAAAGTAGGACGAAGATGCAAAGCTCTTAGAGTTTTAAATTCTTATTGGGTAGCTCAAGATTCTACCTATAAATTTTTCGAAGTTATCGTAGTCGATCCGTTCCACAAGGCGATCCGACGTGACCCACCGATCAGATGGATCGCCAAGGCGGTGCACAAGCATCGTGAATTGCGTGGTCTTACCTCCGCTGGAAGAAAATCCCGCGGCTTGGGCAAAGGACATCGCTACTCTCAAACAATTGGCGGTTCCCGTCACGCCGCTTGGAAGCGCAGGAACACCGTTCAAATGCACAGAAAGCGATAGAAAACTCCCTGAATATTTCATTAAATTTAAAAAATGTACGATTACAACTTTCGTATTTATTTAAAGAATATTTTATTCTATCACAACACAACTTTTTACATTCAATAATCTATCTGGTCGTTAAGAATACAACAAAAAGCTTCGTCCGTTTCTTTTTCCAATGCGTTTAGTTCCTGCCGAAATTTTTTGTAGTTACTTAAACTTGTTTCCAGCATTGTAGAATTATTTAACATTTTCTTGGTTAATGCCGTCATTAGATTAAGTTCCCGTTGAATGGAACGCAACAAAGATGGAGGAGAATGCTGTTGATACGGAATTAAAATGATGTCGTTAGGAAAACAATCGTACAAGTAATGGACAAGAAGATAAGTCTGATCTTGATTCCTAAATTAAAAAAGTTAAATTTTTGTTTAGAAATTGTAAGTTTGCAAAACAGATTTTAAATCAATTATATTTTTACTTGGTGTGGAGACACATGTGAGCGCGATTTAAGTTCTCAATTTCCAGCATTTCTATCCAAGTTCCGTTGAGCTGCTGAATAGTGGAATGAGGCCAGTATAAAATGGGAGTGAAAGCGTGCTGTTGGAACTGCGAGCTTTGTTTACAGATGGGAATTAGTCCGACAAGATCCGTCGTGCCGGAGATGATGGTTACGTTGTTGGAGTCTGTGACTGCATTCAAACTGGCCAAAGCGTGGAACGATTCGTCTTCATCTAAAATAGTATTTCTAGATTTAATATATTAACTGCGATGCAATGCGTTTGTTTTTTGTGCAGACTGCAACGTTACCAAGAGCTGCGTAAAACGTGGCGTCCGTATTTGAAAGCAAATCTTTAGTGGTAAGTTCGCAAGGTAAACAGCGAATCGAAACCGTACTGACATCTCCCCCTTTAGATTTTCGCTTAAAAACGATTCCGAGGTCTAATTTTATTCTAGTATTGTGTTCGATGATACCAGTGTCCAAAGCCACGGTTAAAATGGCAGTTTGATCCGGATGTAAAACGTTGGCGAGTTCTGGTGTCATTTCACGCGTATCGTTCGAATCGCATTTCTGTCTTTTAGGAGTTTGAAGGACGGGGGATGATGGGGCTAAGCTGTTTATGTAAAATAATTTTCCTTGAAAAGAAACGTCTTTATCAGGTGAGGAACCTAAAAGCTGCAATTCCCATATATCGCTTCAACGAATAATAGTTAGTATCATTTCAAGATGAGATGTAATAATAAAATTTACTGGGGAGAAGTGTTGATGACATCTATTCCGATGACCCAATGACTTTGAACAATTTTGAACCACGGAGAATCACAGTGAACCAGAGTTTCATTTGCATTTGTCTCGTTGAGATTTGTATCTTGGTCTGTCGATAAATTCTGACTTTGGGATATATTTCCAAAAGTGTAAGTCTATTAATTAAGGAATGGTTTTTTTAAAAAATTACTAGCATTATTTTAAAATAATTTTATAATTATTTAAATCACTTGAATAGGCGGAGTTTCTTCATTTAGGGATAAACATCTAAGAGTACTGCAAATTTCTTCACGAGTTTTATTTAAGTAATCTAAATGACTTTCTGCAGCACTTAAACTTCCTTCAACGGCCTGAATTAAATTCAAGTAAAATGAAATCTAAATTTTATAGGTAAAAAAATATCTTACAATCATTTTTTTGTACAAATTGTTGTCTATCGATTCAACATCTTTCGAATCCGTCTCATCTGATGATTTCTGAAATTTTGAATTAAAAATTAGTTAAATTATACTCGTGTATATACGATAGAGAAAGTTACTGATATATTTATTTGTTTAAAGTCCATAATTTGCAAGTCTCGGTCTGCCAGCTTTTTTTTTTCATCTTTCTCGGAATTGCTCACAATCAGCAGCTGAGTTCCAATTGCCGGTAAAAAATGACCGACAAAGAACTCGTAAGGAGTTGCCACTTCTTTTACTACCTAAAATGAACGTAAAATTAATAATGCTTTTTATTTTTTAACATAATTAATCGTGACATAATTGAAATGTTTGTAGATTGATGACGAGAGCAGCTCCACTTTCCGACATCAGAATTCCCATCAAGCTGTTGGATTGACGAAAAGTGGTGAAATGTTTGGCGTTAGGGAATGGAATTTTAAGTTGTTTATTAAGTTCAGGTTTTCTCCAGTTCTCGAACTGCAACAGCTGCGAACGACGCGTGCAGATGAACGTGGTCACCTGCTGGTCAACATCGGTCGAATGAAAGTAAATTACATTTGCGATTTTGAGATAACCGCTAAAAAATAGGCTCTGTTTAAAGTCCACCAATTCCTCCACCGACATATTCGGCTTGCCCAGCTCGATTGAGGCTTTTAGGAACCGAGCCGAACCGATGGGAGTAAGTAACAGACAGAAGAAGCGACCTGTCAACGTCGGCTCAGGATTTCCAGGGCTTAACTTTAACTCGAAAGTCACGAGAGCGGCGGCTAAACGATAACGCTCGTCTCGCAAACCATGTTTCCAACCGAAAGTGCCAGTTTTTTTCTTTATATAATGCAAACAAAGCTCATTTTTATAGATGTACGCCAAGCACGGGCCGTCCAAGTACAGAACGTTAAGGTCGCTTTCGGGTAAAGTAAATGCATCACCGTATAAAGACAACTGCAAACTTTTTTCGGGGATTAAAGCCAAATAAATCAGTTCGGAAATCGGGCGGCTACTGACAACGTGGTTTCTTCGTAGAACTAGGAATGGAAAACGCGAATCGGTTTCGGCTAAATAATAATGACCGTGTGTGTCGGCCAAGGAAACAGTGCAATCTTTGCGAAAGCCATGCGATAAAGTAAATCGATCGAACTCTTGAAATGGCTTCAGATTAAGATTCGGGTATTGTAATTGGTGTAATGAAGACGCCACGTTGCAGCGGTCTTTATCCGATTCGATAGAAAAATAAACCACTTTATTTCCGTATGTGCAAAAGTGAGTGTGGTTCCGCACGCGAAACATGATAAAAGAAATTTATTTGAACAAACCGCTCAGCTGATTTTTACAGGAAGAAGTGGGGAGCCTTTGGAACCGGAAGCTTCAGAAACCGTAAATCTTACATAAATCCCCCCGTAAATCTTAAGGTTAATCTCTTGTGTAAATCACAACAAATGATGGCAGGATCAGCGTGTTATTTCACCGGCTAAATTATTTATTCCAAAGAAATGCATTAACTTTTACAGTGTTTTTCATTATTAACTTAAGAAAACTTTAAAATGGGATATAAACCAACAAAACTAATGGTCTTTGGAAGTGTGTGTGGTTTAGGAGTGGGTTCATTAGTATTTTTTAAGTAAGAATTTTCACCTTTCTTTTTATATTCTAGTAGCCTATGTATTTAATATTATTTGTTGGTGGCATTTGAATAATTTGTTTTTAGAGAATACATTGGCGGTAAGCAGTATGAGGGAAGCGCTTCTCTTAAAGATAAAACCGTCATTGTGACCGGTGCCAACTGTGGAATCGGGAAGGAAACCGCCAGGCAATTAGCAAAAAGAGGCAAGATGCAGCCAATTTTACCAATGCTTTTCGAATGCTTAATGAATTAGTTTTTTAGGTGGGCGTATAATTTTAGCGTGTAAAGATCTGGGTAGATGTGAAATTGCGAGAAAGGAAATTGTCTTAGAAACTAAAAATTCTAGCGTTTTATGCAGAAAGTGTGATTTGGCGTCATTAAGTTCGATACGATCATTTGCGGAACAGTTTAATCGTGGTAATAATTTAATAAAACGATTCCTATTTTAGTTTTATGAAAACTTAAGTACTGTAATCAAATGTTTGTCTTAGAGGAGTCGAGATTAGATATTTTGATTAATAACGCTGGAGTTATGAGATGTCCGAAAACGCTATCAACTGATGGGTTTGAGATGCAGTTAGGAGTAAATCACCTAGGTGCGAACCCATATTTTAAATGGCTCTATATTATATTTACGGTTTTTTTTTTGCAGGTCATTTCTTACTAACGAATCTTTTATTGGATAAATTAAAGAATTCAGCGCCAAGTCGAATTATTAATGTTTCAAGCGTAGCACATTTCCGTGGTGAAATGAATTTTGCAGATTTAAATAGCAACAAATCTTACGACCCATCTGCAGCCTATAATCAAAGTAAACTAGCAAATGTCCTATTTACCAAAGAACTGTCAAGAAAATTAACCGGCAAGTAGTTATGTTTTATTAGTACCTTTATTTGTTAAACTTATTTTTTTAATTTTATTCAGGTTCTGGAGTAAATACGTATGCAGTCCATCCGGGAATTGTTAACACCAATTTAGCCCGTCACATGGGCTTTCAAACATCTTTTATTGCCAGTTTCTTAGCAAAACCTATATTATGGGTGTTTACAAAACAGCCACGTCAAGGAGCACACACGGTAGTTTATTGTGCGCTAGAGGAAAGTCTTCAAAACGAAAGCGGTCTTTATTACAGGTAATGATTTCAATGTAAAGATTAAAACGCTTTAATAATGAAATTACTATTATTAGCAATTGTAAAATCAGTCCAACGTCGTCTCAAGCCGAAGACCAAAGTGATGCGGCGAGGTTATGGGCAATTAGTGAAAAATGGGTTAAATTAAAATAAGTCGGAATTATTATAGTAAGTAAATTTTATAAATTTATTAATAAGTAGAAGTTATTTTAATTATTAAAAATTTTTTAATATCAAGTTAAATGTTGTACGTTATGATAGTATTATAATAATATATCTTAAGAATGAATGCAACAATATGGTAATACAGTATATTTTTATACGTAAAAAAATTAAGTAATCGCGTTGTCAGGCTTTATAATGCAACGAGTTTCGAACTTAAGACCCACATCTGTTCAGCAACTTCATCGTTTATTGCCAATGACGATGGTTTTGCTACTTGACAGTCACTGGCCATTCAAAGATACATTTATAATTTCTTTGTTTTTTCAAAATAATAATTGAAAATCTAGATTTATTTTAGATTACCTGAAATACTTTCCATTGATATTTTCAATATCTGATGCCACAGCTAAATAGACGGCAGTCTGCGCACCGTCTTTCGCCGACTTTAACATCCAAGTTATTGGGGTAGCCAGCTTTTTGAAAATTGAATCTTGAAAACCAGTGTGACGCAACAATTTGGTGTTTTTAATTATGCCCGGATGCATAGCGTTCACCGTAACTTGTGTTCCTGAAATTGGATATATTTATACCGTACATTAATAATAATTTAGGAAAAATGACGCGGTACCTTCGAGTTTTTTGCTTAAGTGATGAGTGAACAAGAGCTGTGCCAATTTACTGTGGCCATAAGCTTCTCTTCCAGCGTAGTCCTTTTCCAAATTAGGATCTTCAAAATGTAAGGAAGCCGCTTTATGAGCCACAGCTGATACATTTATTACCCTCCCAAACGTAGCCTTTTTTAGTTTTTCTAGAAGTAGATTAGTGAGAAGAAAGTGTGCTAAAGATGAAAAAAAGGGCAATTATTCGGAAATAAAATATAAAGTTACACATTTAATGACAGGGATACTTGCATAGGTGATTTACTTGGAAATGAGTTTCATTTCCGTCTTCCGTTTTTGCAAATGGACAACACATGACGCCCGCATTATTAATTAAAATATCCAAGCTCTCGTTATCTATAATTTAGGAGTTGTAATAATTCAGAAATATTTGAGTGAAGGTGTGAACTAACTTTCATTAAATTCTTTAACGAAGCGGCGAACAGATTTAAACGAAGCTAAATCTAACTGCTTCAGTTTGATATTTTTATTTCCGGTTAATTTAATTATTTCGTCGACAGTACTTTGGCCTTCCGCAGTATTTCTGCATGCCAGAATGATATGCCCACCTAAATAATATTAATTTTAAAATTTATTTTAATCGAAATTCAAATTAGTTGCTAGCTAGCTACCTCGTCTTGCCAGTTCGATAGCAATTTCTTTTCCTATTCCACTATTTGATCCAGTTACGATAACCTTTTTCCCTGTAATCGTTGCCACTGATGGACATTCGGGCCCCTTGATGTAAGTTCTAAAATCATAAATAATTGACAAGTGGATATTAATTTTGATTGATTGTCAAACCTGTTGCGCGCAATAGTTACCTGATACAAACCACAACACCAACAATAAAAGCCACTTGAAAAGGTAGCCAACTATCTAAGGGATTGGAAAGTAAGGGATGCTCCATTTTTTTAATTTTAGAATTTTAAGATCTTTATCAAAAAAATTAGTTCTCAGCAGAAAAGAGAGTACCCGAAACCGAAATGTAATGAGGAAATCCTGAATAAGTTTGAGGACCAATGAAATGCCTGATTAGATTGAAAAAAAGTAAAACATGTTAAGCCACTCTGCCTAATGCCATTTTTATGACTTTGTTAATTAAATATTTTTGTTTTTACGTACAATGCAATATTTATATAATATTTTAAAAAATAAACTTTTTTAAAAACTGGAATTAAAATTAGAAACGAAATAAATAATCTTCTACAAATTTATATTTTTAGAGAAATGTCGCTGATGTGGCTTACAATGTTTTGCCTTTTACTATCAATTTAGAATTGAAGGCTTTTCATTGGTTGTTCTGATCTTCTAATCCCGCCTTTTGCGTCGTCATACACGTGCGTTTTATTTCAACAAAGATAAACATTTTGAAGGATTTGTTCGCTGTATAATTATCATTTTTCTAAAGGTATTATAAATTTGTAATGCATTTTTAATTGTTTTCAGAAGAATAAAATGATGTTTAAACATCTTCACGTACAAGTAATTTTAAAACTGCTTATTAAATTCGATTGAAGACGTTGACATGCGATAAGCGCTCATAAAAGATCGCATTTTAAACGCGCCATTATTTGTATTTAATTTATGTATCAATTAATATTTTGTTTTATATTGAAGGTTATTACTTGAATTGGTATTGTGATGTAATTTTGCAAATCTGGACGTTTCGGAAGACATGATTTCATCGGGCCCTCCTGAAGTGTTCGTTCCATTTGGTCGAGAACACTACGCCCGACATCCCGGTAACATACAATCTCCGGGGAGTAGTACTAGTTACTTTCCTAACGTCTCAACCGCCAGCACCGATGCTGGAGAAGATATCTTGGAAGCAATTAAAACTTTTTCCATTTTGGAAGACAAGCGTAAAGTAAAGGACGAGGTACAATTTACTACACTATATTAATTTATTTATAAAATATAATTAATTTATAAAATATAATCATAGCCTGAGAATGAAGATTGGATATTGCGTGCTGGTTCTTCTTGCGAAGAAGAACTGTATTATAAAAGTCACACAGCTGTGTGGAGTAAAGGCCAGAGTAGCTCGTGCAGGCATGTCATAATGGCGCTTACAGTTGATCAACCAATTTATCGAGTATGTTAACAAAGTGTAATTATTATGGTTATTAAAAGTTATACGTCTTCACTGTATTTATTTTATCACAGGCTTTTTGGTGTCATTTTCCTTTGAGTGATATCGAAGAATGCCGGAACACCAAAACTTTGTCCTCGGACGAATCGTTGCGTGGTATTGGAATGGTCAGTAATTCAAAACTTAACGTTGTGACAACCGATGGTCAAGAGTTTATTGTACCACTTCCTTTTCATGTAAGGAAATTTTTTAAAAAAAATTATGGTTATTTTTTTTTTTATGAAAATCGTACTTTTAGGTTAACAATGTTTGGACTATGAAATATGGGCTACTGTTACAACGTAAACAGTCTGCAAATTCAAATCCTAATTATAAGTAATTTTATTACTGAATATATTTTAAATGAATTATGACTGATTTATAAATATAGGGATGTGTTGCCAGTTGTTTTTAGTCTGTTTCATCCTTTAAATGAAGCGACTCCTGTAGTTCAACGCTCTATAGTTGGTATGTATTAAAATTAATTTTGTTTAATATTAAATTAAATTAAGTGCATTTTTTAGGAAAAGTTGGGTTTTTAAATGATCAAAATCATCAAATAATTCATGCATTTGAGGATCCATCTATTGTTCTGACTTACGATCCCACTCATAAAGTTCATACTCTTTGGAAATTGCGATTAACTATGAAAAGTGTAGGATTTCGATGAGCATCTAGTAGTAGTTTTATTGTTTTAAAAATATATTGTTTTGCAGGAAGAATTTCATACTATTCAAAGTTATAATCAATTTTCATCATCTAATTCTCATGGACCATTCACTCCTGGAAGTACAATCCCCTCTCGTATTGTTTCACCTTTGCAACGAAGTTGTTCTCCTCTTCGAAATCTTAGTAGCCGAATTAATTCACCTAGTATTAAATCGCGTTCTCAAAGTCCTCTTCTAACTAATCTCACACATATGGCAACGATAAGGTAGAGTGATTTTTTTTCATTTGTTGATTTACAATACTGTAATTGGATACACTTTCTAATTAAAGTCGATCTCAATCTCCGTCCGCCACCGGAAATACTTCGTTTTGCTTTTCTCAAATTGCATCACCATCTACATCTCGCAATGGAACCAAAATGCCTCTTTTACCCATAATGCTTGATAAAGATAATGAGAATGTCTTAAGAAGACCTCTCGCTGCTGAAATTTGTTTGGAAACTGTATGGATTGAACCTAAATCGCCAGCTATAAGGTGGAGCCGTAGAAGGGACTGTTGGTTGCTACTGAACGTTTGATTTAAAATAATTTTATATTTAATTAGAGATGGAACTTCATCAAATAAGGCTTCGAAGGTTTTTTTTACTACCGATTTATTCAAGCAGAAGTATTTTTGTTTTCTTGTACCTGCATATTCTCATCTAAGGTAACATTTTTAATTAAGTTAATTTTATTTAATTTAGTTATTTAATTTTTGTATATACCCGTAGATGCTATAAATGCGAGGAGAGTGATGATAAAAATGTACCAATATTGGGAACAGGAACAACTATTAGTTGTAAAGATGCTGAAGGGCTTCAAGTGACTTTGTTTTTAATTTAGTTCTCGAATTATATACTTGATATTTTTATTATTTGTAGGGTTGTTCATTAATGGTCGTAGTGGACATATTTGGAAACTTGTATATTTATTCTGGAATAGTAAAAGTACTTGCTGTTATCTAATTTTATAAAATAAAAGATTTAATTTACTAACTAAACTATTATAGATTAGCAAAATTCACATCCCATTAGGACCACATTCGACTTTTTCAAATTTAAGTTTACCTAATGCGTTGGGTCACTCGATGAGCTCGTTTGTTAGACCTACATCACATACCATCGTCACTTCAAGTCGCCCGCCAAGTTCTCTTGGAGTACCTTTTAATGAAGAGGTTGTCGATTCATTTTTATTTAGTTTAATTTACACGTTAAGCAACATTAAATATCTTAGGTTCATCTATTATCACCTGTATCTTCCCCTACTATGCACATGAATGAAATGAATGAGTCTAGATTTGAATTACCAGAAGCAGATGTTTCTATTTGCGGACAATTCCTGTCGAATGTAATTTCTCTTCGAGATGGTGTGGATAATAGGATTTCTGTCGTAAGGATTTTGTTATCCATATTTTGATTCATTTATATTTTAACAATGTTAAATTAAAGGTGCTTAAAAGTGGTACTATACACAGAATAACAATACCTACTATACAAACTGCGGAAATTGGTAATTTTTATTTTAAAATTTTAAAATAATTGTTTTTTTACTTTTTTTTATTTTAGTTGATAAAGCTCTAAGTTGTCTTTGTCACTTAATTCCTAAAGAGTTAGCGATGCAACTGTACTCAAAGTGGTACATGACCAGCCATGCGACTGGATATAATGCAACTAGCCCATTGCAATATTGGAATTCCTTTGCAATGGTTTTGCTAGGAATGATCGGGTATAACGCTGAGCGTTTACAACTTTTATTTAGTTTAGACTCTGACTCATCTTTACTAAATGAATCTTCTATTAAACGTTTTAAACATTCTGAGAATGGATCTGATGAGGTTTTTTTGTTTATTGTTTTATTTTTTAATTGTGTATAATCATTTTTTTCTATTCAAAGGACTGGCTTTATTTATTAAAATCGGAGCACCATCGATTTCGAATTTTTGACGAAAACGCTTTTAAAGGGGATGTCGATTTAAATACAACAGATTCGGAATTTTGTTTAGATTACGATGCACCCCTATTCCTTCATTTGCCTGTTATTCATTTTGCTCTTCATCTATTATACGAAGTATTAATTTTTTTTTATATAAAATATTTTAATTATTTTTTGTTAATTTAAATATTGTTTTATAGGATATCAAGCTTTGTAGCTTAATGAAATGTTTTCTTCCTCATCTAGCAAAATTATTATATACTTTGACTAAGTAGCCGACTCATAACTTTCAATATAATTTTTATATTTTTCAATGCAGTAATGGCATTTATTATTCTTATAATAGAGATCTCGGTTATGAAGATTATTCGGATTATTATTGGAGAGATTTTCCAGAAGTTGCAAATTATTCAAATGATAATCACCTCGGGAAAGGTTTTTATTGACATTTTTAAAATTTAAAAAATTTATTTTATTTTTTTTTTAAATTTAAGATATTATGGAAAAACTTATTTATTCATCGTTTCTGGTTTCCGAACCGCCTTGCTTTTATTTATGGCTGGAAAATATTTTATTGGATAAACCTCGAGAGCCCTTTCCACTAATTGTCAATGTCAATAAAAATATTCAAACTTTAGCAATGGTAATAACTTTTTAGAAAAAAACTTTTAAGATTTTTACGTTATTTATTCTTTATATTACAGTTATTTGCAGTATTTATACAAAAAGATGTTTCTAATGAAATTCCTTTGGAAAGCTACCTAAATCCAGTTTTTGTTCATAGTAAATTACTACATATTGTTTAAATCAGTAATTTTATTTAATTTATTATTTTTGTTTGTAAGCTGGCACAAAATCTTCAATTTTGAAACACTTGAAGACAGACGTGGATTTCTCTAATTTGGATTACCCTTGGTGTGAAGCGGTCGTGATGCTTATGATCAAATTAGGTAAACCTGTAATGATAATTTTGAAACTGTTGTTTATATTTTTTAACACTTATAATGAATTAGACGTCACCTTAAATGATCTAAACGTGATACCCAGCTCAATAACTTTACCCCTTTATGAAGCTATAAATAAATGTCGCAATAATCCCCCTCAAGATTGGTCGGTTAAAGCTTATATTTTAATTGGACGAGAAGATCTTGCTGCTCAAATTGATTCTCCAAAAGCAGTGAATACATATGCATCAAATAACGATCAAAGGATGCCAGTAGTATCGGAAACTAAAAAGACAGTAATTACTCGTGAAGATCTTGATGGGATGGAACATATTGTTAACGATGTATTATATTATATAATTATATGAATCAAAGAATTTTAATTTATTTTAATGTTGATGCTTTGTTATCTAGCCTAATAGACTTCATTTTAGCCAAGATATGAAATTGCAAGAAGTGCAACGATTGTTGCAATCTTCGAAACCTGCTCGTGTTGCTATTGTCCAACGATCTGAAGTGAAGTTCGTTAATTTATTGACATACGAGTTTCTCTTGTTTGACTTAATTTTTTTTTGTAGTGACCAAGAATTTTTAGAAGAACAAGAACGACATCTTTATGCAATATGCATACGAACAATGGCTCTTCTTGTTGGAAGGTGATTTATCATTAACTATAATTATTATTCTAGAATTATTAATTCATGATTTTATAACTCATTGACTTTTCTAATTAGAGGAATGTTTACGTTAAGTACTTCAAAGCCTGTAGTTACAGAGACATTACAAATTCCTAATTTGTGTTTAACAGGCAGAGCTCCTCCGCGGTATTTTTTTTATTTTTAAGTTTTATCTTTGTAATAACGTTGAATTTTATATTTTGGAAGAAATACTACAATTGACTTATCACATATCGATGTGCCCACTAACATGAATATGTGGCCCTTATTTCATAACGGTGTAGCTGCAGGTCTGCGACTTGCGCCAAATGCTTCAGATATTGATTCAACGTGGATTATTTACAATAAACCAAGAGGGAACGTCGATATTCCAGTTGAACACGCAGGATTTTTAATGGCAATGGGGTTAAACGGACATTTAAAAAACCTTGATCCCATGAATATTTTTAATTATGCTGTTAAAGTATGTCAATTACTATATCTCATTTTATTTAGCATACGGTATTAAAATTTAGAATGTAATTTAGGGAAACGAGATGACAATTGTAGGTTTATTGCTAGGAATTGCAGCAACGAAGTTTGTACTGAGTTAAAATTTATTTGCTGTATTTTATTGCATCGAAGTTTAATTTTTTAGGAGAGGGACGATGGATTTGGCTACAACTAAATTACTAAGTATTCATGTCGAAGCTTTACTTCCTCCTTCTTCTACGGAATTGGACATTCCGCACATTGTTCAAGTTGCAGCAGTTCTTGGTGTTGGATTAGTATATCAAGGCAGTGCCCACCGTCACATGGCTGAAGTTTTAATATCCGAAATTGGTAATGTTATTTTATCGAAAAAAAATTTTTATCAAAACAAAATTTGTTTAATTTATTTATAGGTAGACCACCTGGTCCTGAAATGGAAAATAGCTCTGATTGTGAATCCTATAGTGTTTCAGCAGGTTTAGCGCTTGGTTTAATTATGCTTGGTGTAAGATTAGTTAAATAATTTTAAATTCCATATTACTAATATGACAAATTATTTTGTTTTTAGAAAGGAACCAATGTTGCTGGACTTTCTGATTTGGGAATGGCCGATCTTCTTTATCATTACATGGTGGGAGGACCAAAAAGACCGCTGGTAATTTTTTTTTTTTCTGTTTATTATATATTAGTTTATTATATACTGATATGTTATTTTCTAATTAGACCGGATTTGCTAAAGAAAGATACAAGTCGCCAAGTTATCAAATAAAAGAAGGCGATGCTATCAACGTTGATGTTACTAGTCCGGGTGCCACTCTTGCTTTGGGCTTTATGTTTTTTGGAACAAACGATAGGTTCGTAGAAGAATTATCTTAAAAATCAAATAGTTTAATAATTTTATTAACATGTAATATAGTACTGTTGCTCAATGGATGACCGCTCCCGATACTCAACATTTATTAGATTTCGTTCGACCTGATTTTCTTCTATTGAGGGTAATAATGGTTAAGATTTTATAAAATATTTCAAATTAAATTGTTTTTTTAAAATATTCAGACATTAAGTAAAGGGCTTATAATGTGGGATTCGATTGTTCCATCAGCTGCATGGGTCGAAAGTCATGTTCCAAAAATTATTTCATCTAATGAAATTTTGCGAGGTAGTCGAGATTCATACGTGGATATGGAGACTTTAAGGTACGGTAGTGTTTTTTATACAAAAAAAAATTTAATTTTTAATTTTTTAAAATTAATTTCAGTCAAGCTTATTGCAATATTATTTCGGGCGCATGTATGGCATTAGGTTTACGATTTGCTGGTTCAGCTAATCAAGAAGCATACAAAACATTGGTATTCAGAATTTGTGAAATTGACTCAGTAATAATTACATTTTTATTGATTTTTTTTCTTCTAGCTCAAATATGCTCGTACATTTATCGGGCTTTCGGGAAAAACTGCTGCTGAACAAGCGGGTCGAACTACAGTTGAAACATCAATTAACGTTGTCCTGCTTTCGCTTGCTACTGTATGAAAGTTGTAATATACATGCAATACATTTTATCATTTAAGAGATTTGATGTTGTTTAGGTTATGGCGGGATCTGGAGATTTAGAGGTTTTGCGTTTATGTCGACATTTACATGCTCGAGTCAGTCAATCGCATGGATTTCACATGGCTACGCACATGGCCATTGGTTTACTTTTTCTTGGAGGAGGGCGGTATACATTAAATAATAGTAAGCAATCAGTTGCAGCATTAGTTTGTGCATTTTTTCCAAAATTTCCAACCCACAGTAATGATAATAGGTAAAATCTAAATAGTAATTTTCTTATCGTAATTATGTAATAATTCATTTTGTGTCATGCGTAGGTATCATCTGCAGGCACTTCGGCATTTATACGTTTTGGCTGTTGAACCTAGACTTATTATTCCCATCGATATTGAAAATGGCCAGCCATGCTATAATCACTTATCGGTGGTATTTAAAGTAAGATGAACTATTAATTTTATTGCTAGGATACCATTTAATATGAAAATTATAATAACATTTTAGGCTACTAAGTGGTACAATGAAAAAACTATATTATTTAAAGTTCCGAAACTGCTCCCACAATTAGACCTCCTCTCTGAGGTATTAAAAAGAAAATATAAATTGCTTCAGATAATAAGTTATTATAATTAATTAAGGTAAGAGTGGACGACCCTCGATACTGGCCAGTGACATTTCGCTGTGATAAAAATTGGAATGTTTTAAAATCTCGTTTGGAGAAAGTGGGTTCTATTTTTGTTAAACGTAGAACAGGTTGCCTTTCTTATGCTGAAGATCCTAACGGATTTAAAAGTTTACTAGCACAGTCTTTGGTAAAAGATAAAAGCGGAAAATGGGCAGCTAGGGTAAAATAAATTCATAAAAGTTTCTTACACTTTGCTAATTAATTTTTTTTTTTTAGCCAAAAGCGATTGAAGCTTTAACTTCAGATAAGACGGTTTTAAACATAGCTGACAAATACTTGCAAACGTTTAATAATTCTACACCTTCCGTAAATTTTTGATTAAAACGAAGTAAAATACAGTTATATGTAAATATTCTATTTTAGGAAATTAAAAGCCAAAGTATTTTAAACCATATCGTTTACGAATGTGTTACACAAGAAAAACTTGACGTCGTAGCAAATTTAGCAGCAATTATGAAGGCAAGTTTAATTTTATTTTATTTGCAAACTTATTTTTAATGTATTATTTTAAAGCTTGGAATTTCAAAGATGACTAGTATTGATATTTGGGAAGTTCGTTTGATTTCATCTTATTTGGAATCACGGTTTTGTGTTGGGCAATCCTTAATTAACGAGGAATCGTTTCGTGCTTTTTGTAGCCAGATTGATAAAGAGATTGAAATTTGGGTTCAAGGTAAGACGTTTTTTAAAAAAAAATAACTTTTTTTTCATGTTAGCGCCCATAATATTATTGACCACATTTTTATTTTAGAACACAAATTTGAACTTAAGAAATATTTCCTCGAGCCTTCAGTTAAAGATTTGCCTAAAAGTTTGATTCTAGCTTTGATTAGATTTTCATTGCCATCTTCATCCAAACTTAGAAATTTCTTTTTAGGTAAAATATATTTTTTCGTCAAATCATGTTTTTGCCATTTTAACATTATTGTATTTTTAAATAGAGGAAAATGTTATCAGTTTACCAAAAATGTTTATCGCCTTGAATGAGCTACATCTACCTCTTGAAACGATAATTAAACTTCACGGATTTATTTCATGATGAACATCAAAAGCAACTTAATTTTGTGATAATTAGTGAAAACTCGAATCAAGGTAATTAAACTATTTTTATTTATTAAATAGTATTAATTTTTGCGTCCTTCCCTGTACTCCAACATTTTTTTATCTCCAACCGTTTTCAATACCCTAGAAAAGGCAGTATTTTGTAAATGATAAAATGATAAAATTATTTTTGATTAAATTGTTAACGTATTACCATCGGGCGATAGTTGGAAAATACTGCATCGCGTAAAAGGTGAGCAGAACAGGCTGCATACAGACCCAAGCTTCATCTAATTTATTAGCAATAGCTACAGCTGTTAAATAGGCACATCTCTCCGAAGTCATTCTTTTGTCAGACGATAGAAAGTCTTTGCCAACTTCCTAAAATTACAAAACTGATATACTTCTACAAAATTTCTGTTTTTAAAACTTTTACCTCCCCTTTTTTATCCGTAAACGCGATCTTTAAAAGATCGGAAAAAACAGGCCCAGGGCATACCATTGTAACGTCAATATTATGTTTTGCCATTTCTATTCGCATACACTCGAAATATCCCTAGGTCAGATACAGTAGCTCGTCAGCGCATAAAATATTTATTTTGTTAATTTTGAAACTTACATGCAAGGCATGCTTTGATCCTGTATACGATCTACTACAAGGAACACCTGCTTTACCTGCCAAACTGCTTACTACTGCTACTTGTCCTTGTTTTCTTTGGATAAAGTGGGGTAGTACCGCAGTAGTGAGATCAACCACCGAGAATACATTTAATTGAAACAATTCTTTGTCCACTGCAATGTCGATATCTTCAAACTTTGCTCGTTGAGAGCGCCCAGCGTTATTTATAAGAATGTCGATCTGTCCACACAAAAAAAATGGGTTTATGTGAAAATTCCATTCATTTCATTTTGACGTATTTATACTTTTCCAAAGTGCTGTATAACGTTGTCAACATGAGTTTTGAACTGGATTGTGGTGTCCAATAAATCTAATGGAAGCACCAAAACGTCCTCTTCTTTCATTTTGCCATTGGCTATTGCACAATAGATACAATTAATAGTTTTTATTTTTGAAATTGATTTAAAATGTGACAATTTAAACCTAAACAAAGTTGTTTCACTTCTCGCAATTCTTTTTCCCGTCGAGATGTGAGAATTAATTTGCATGGAACTTGCGACAAAACTAACGCCAGAGATTTTCCTATCCCAGTTGAAGCCCCAGTAATCCATATAACTTTGTCAGAAAATTCATCTAAAGATAGCTTTACATAATACACGTTCCAAACTTCTCAAATTAAATACTTTTTATATACTTGCCTATAGTTTTCCCAAATTTTGTATAAAACATTAAACTTAAATCTCCATCAGCAAAACATAAACGAACTATTTGAATGACTATTATTATAGCAATAATAGCCGCTATTATTTCTAAAAATAAGCCCATTTTTGCAAAAGTATTATAGGCGAGTTGAATAATTATCAAGATTCAAATGAAAAATTTCATGATTGATCATTGTTGTCGTATTACGTCATACTAGTATGTACTAGAACTGTTTTGCGGTATTTACCGTAGAATTAGAAACTTTGCGATCGCTGAGACCTTTACGTACCGATCTAAATTTCAAATGACGTATTTGCGTTGACTTTTGCGGACGCATAGTTGCGCGTAGTTGACGTCACTTGGTGACGGATCTACCGCAAACTACCTATCACGTTGCGTGATTGTGCTGAGTTTAACTTTGGAGGTCATTCAACCTCAAGGCAATAGAATTTCTTGTTGTCCTTGAAATGATTTTAATTTTTTATTTGAATATTTGCGGGTAAGAATTGACAATTTAATAATTATATTATGCAGTATAATAATATTATGTCGGTACATTATTAAAATAAATAATTAAGGATGAAGTTGCTCACGGTTGGCTTAAAATCTTGAATATAATTCCCTACAGTATTATTAAGTACGATATTAATATTAGAATATTGCACCAATTTTAATGTCTGATACTAAAATAATTAATGCAATGTATAATAATTTTATTGGAGCATTAATTTATTTTTGTTTGGTAGGTGTCAGTTTTTGCTTCAAGGATTGTTTCGGGCTCGTGAATTATGAAAAATTGTATCTGGTTCAACCTGCAGTATTTAACAACAGTACTGATATTATAACAGGTGTTATTATTTGTATAATTATGCCGCATGAAATGATTGTTTTGTGCGCTTCCTTTACAACATATTTTTTACAAAACCTTTATTAGTTTTTTATCTCCTCTCCCTATAATAATGGGTAGATAAATATTTAATTAAAATAACCTTATTGTATATAGCATTTTTCATGAGTAAATTTTCTGATACTGTAGGCCTATTGCATTTTTTTTGTTTATTCGTAAAGCCCACCATTTATTTTATTACAATATAAAATAAAATGTAGTTTTTGAGACTGAAGGCAATATATAATTTAGCAATAATGAATGAAAGTTCAAGCAAAAATAAAATACTAGTTTTTATGATTATAATCCTGTATATGCATGCATGTATTTACTACCGTACATTTGCATCTTAAAATATTTTTTTATTTTATCAATTTGTATTATAAAATTGATAATGACAGTGTCGATTTGCTGATGAAATTCTACGTTTGTTGTTTTTTACAGCTGTATTTAGATTGATTTCATTATAAATTAGCGGCTATCCAGATAGATTATATTATGGCAGTTCCTCCTTATATTTATGGCTTGAGGGGATGGATAGCATTTGTGGCGTTTATGGAAATCGGGATGGCGATGAGATGTTTTGTCGATAATGATTTTCTCAAGCTTAGGTTATACGTCAATTCCAGTTTAAATGGTAATTTTCTGAATGTTTTCGAAAATTATTATTGATTTTTAACCCTCCCTCCCCAAAAAAATGTACTTTTATTATTATATAAACAGAGGAATATTAATTGTAAAAATTAATATTGTTTAGATTATACATTGATGAGCAGGCAATTAGGAATGTGGTCTGTTCTTAACGCAACTGTCTTATTACATTGCGCCTTATGCATTCATCATTTTCCGTAAGTTATTGTTGTAAAAGAGCCTGATATCATTTTAAAGAAGTTAAAAATATATACCCAGCTCCCTCTTTCAGAATTTTTGTCCTCACCATTTGCACTTTAGTACTGTCAATTATAATGATTATAATCGAAGCGTTTATTTACGGAACAATGTGCAACTATGCACTTGCAATTTTAGTTCCCGTTGGCTTTAAAGGTAATAATTGTGATTTTCTTTTAAAAAATGTAAGGTTTGGGGAAACAGTCGACGAATAAGCATTTATTTTATTATTTGTTAAAAAAAAAAATAATTAAAATGTTTATAATTTTTTAAGGTTTAACAATAATTTTGCTAAGCGCCGCTCCGCCTTTCTTATGGGTACCTGGAAAAGACTTCGATGAATCTGACGAAGACGAAAATTTATTAAAATCTTTTGCGAGACAAAAGAGATGGAACAAGAAAAGAAAGGATTATTATAGTTCGCTCTATCCTGCACTTATAGGCCATGAAATGAATATCCCTGCAATTAACAATTGAAATTGTCGGGAGGAAAACTTGGTACATGTACGTAAATACAGAGCCCACCTATTAAAGGTGGGATCTCTCTAATTCCTCAGTTAGTAGGGGAGATAATATTATAAGAGATAGTAGCCACTGCTCGAGATAATAATATTTAAGTTTTTATTTTCCCCGTGTGAGATCTTGAGCTCCCTTGACCCACCCAAGTAGGGCTCGCTTTATCAACTCGGCGACTCGACAGAGGGTCACTATCCAGCTGGATTTTAATGGTCGGAATTGATTGACGTACTTTTTGAATGTCGCCATCCAATGTCATCATGTTTATTAAAGAATTTCACTTCACATGATGACATTGGTAAGGTGCGTTCAAAATATAAGTATTACTCATAAATACTCGCCCTACGATAATATTCTTTGAAAAAACAAACAGGGAGTAATATAATTATATCAAAGAATAATTTATGAATTTGTGAATTAAAAAAAAAAAAAATTTTAAGATTTTTTTATTAAATTTTTCTTTCAAAAAAGAACGGTGTGGGTGTGGTCATTTATGACGTCAAAACGCATTGCTAGTTTATTGCACTGCGCATGTGCAATGACGCGCTATCAACTTTTCATTAATTTTGGTGAAGAAGTAGCGAGCGCGGTGTTTTTGGCTCGATCATCTTCAATACGCGTTTTTTTTTTAATTTTTAAACTCCCAAGCTATTTTTTATGGAATTTGTAAACTGCGAAGGTATTTATTATGAGTTACGAAAGACCATTATTTCTGCGATCGAAAGCTGTGCGTTGTGTGACGATCGGGGTAAGCTCTTGTTTAAGCGTATTATTGACAGCGATTGGCTTCCGGTATTATATAAGCAGCAAAGAAAGTTGCCGTGAAAATGAAGTCGGCGCGTCGTCTTCGGTCGGAGTTCGTCTTCAAGCTGCTTCGTCGCCCGAGAAAAAACCAGCCAAGAATGGTCCAAACGCCACTAGAACGCAGTGTTCTTCAATTATTCTGGACGAATATCGATTATACGGAGCTAAAACTTTATACGATGAAGTTCGCGAAAAAGTGGCCGAAGAAGTGAAAATCCCAGGTATCATAATCAATCATTAATATTATAATAATAACATTTTCTGCGTTATTAAAATCAAAAGATTAATACGATTTATTAAAACGTTACGATTCGATAATAAGGAAATAGAGAGTAAGTTAATAGTTTTAATAAGATACCGGTTATTTTATATTTCGAGGATCGAAGATGGAGAATTTATGTAATAATGCTTTTAACATTCAATTTACACTTCTTTAATAATTATTATACTGGCGTCATTCAATTATTATCGCTATCTACTGATTATTATTCTTTTATTTTAGCGTTTTTTTGTGGATTCACCCGGCTTCTAGTAGTATTAATAATTCAGAAATGTCATCATCAATCCTCACTCAACTTGAAAGCTGATCGACTTTATTATTAATCAAAACATTGATGAAATATAATATATTAACAATACTGTATTTTAAAAATGGTATTTTATTAATATAGTACCGTATCTTATTTGAATGAGTCACGATAGATTTTTTTTGTTGAGGGGAGAATGTTGGATAATAATTCAGAAGGCATGCATGTTATAATTTTTGACAAGATTTCAAAAAACCTAAAAAGTCGTAAGCGAAGAATTGTTGGCGCAAAAAATACTCTTTTACATTTTACAAAATTGCGTTGACCAAAATTAGACTCGCAACTTTTCAAGAAAAATATATATTTATAGGTATACGGATAAATACTTGACGAGAATAAGTGATGGAGATTATTTGGTGTGAAATTCAAAGCACTTGAAAACTGAGAATGCAGCGCTTGTATAATAATTAGTCAAAACGTTTTAGTAATTTAATACAATGTACTAATGGTTTTTTTTTCTTTTTCTTGTTGTTTTTTTTTTACTTGACGTTAAATTCGTAAGCTTATTCAATTTATAATAATAAAAGGAAATAACAAGGAGGAAAAAAGATTATTGATAATTTTGTGTAGTTTCCATGAACATGTTATTGATGCGTACATTAATTTTTTTTTTTTCTATTTTCTGCTAATGGCGCCAGTATTATAGCTTTTAAACAGGCGACTATTGCCAATTTTTTCAAAGTGATGCAACTAAAGTACGTATAAGTTGCGATAATTTTAAAGTCCAATCTTTTTTTTTTACAAATTGCATCTGTAACTTAAGTGAGAGCAAAATAATTATCTAAACGACAAACGTGTGTAAGTTATGTTTCATTTCCTGCATTATCATCAACTTCTTGGGAAACCATAAAATTATCAATTAAAAAAGGTTTTAGAGTTTCCCCAAGTCATGTATTAATACCGTATATTTATTTTATTTTTTATTTATTATTCGTTGATGAACGCTGTTTCGTACTTATCTCTGTTGACACTATTAGGTGCGGCGTATTTTTTGAGTGATAATAACATATCAACCGCACTAAAAACCGCTTTCATTAAAACAAATTTGGAGACAGATTATTTCGATAACTTTTAAGTCATTTATTTATTTCTTGTTTGTATTATTTTTGATGATTAAAGCGATATTTAAACTTGAATGATTTATTGCAGGTTGCATTCCGAAACAATTTTGGCTTTTATCTCGACACGGTGCTCGTTATCCAGGTTCGATACGTGATTTCTTTTTCTTTTTAAAATTTATAAAATATTTTTTCTGGTTAAATAATATTAGGTCCTTACGAAATGAATTCTTTAATTTTAAAATTACCGGATCTAAAGGCGAACATTTTACAAAACGCGGAAGCAGGCAGAGGTAAACAATTTTTTTTTTTTTGTTTTGCTTTTTTTTCTCGCTTTCTTTCTTTCGTTCTTTATAATTGAAACTTGTTTTGTCTAAAAGGAAGTCTTTCGAGACTCGATTTAGATAGCCTTTTTAAATGGGATATGAAGTTTAATCAAGATTTAGACAATCATTTAACTCCGTGGGGAGAAATTGAAATGAAGGAACTCGGTACGTGTTCATCCATTATAAGGGTGGAAGACTAACTTATATTTTAATGATTAGATTCGTTTTCAATCTTTGGGGCTAGCACAGCGGTTTAAGATGAGATTTCCCTCGCTTTTGGGATCCAATTTTTCCAATGATACCTACTGCTTCCGCCACACAGATTCCGCCAGAACAGCTGATAGTGCCAAACATTTTGCAAGTGGACTTTTTGGAAACAATGGTATAATTTTAATATTAAGAATCATTGTTTTCCGGTATCTAGTTTAAATGAATTTTTTTTTCTAGTTGCAATAAGTATACCTGAACCTGTTAAAGACGATCCAATTATTAAATTTTATAAAACTTGTAAAAAATGGAAAGAGGTTCGTTTCCTTGTCAAAAGTTTCGATATTTCTGCCAATTTTTTTTTTTTTTTTTTTGACTTACTTCATATTACGTATTTAAGGAAGTAGACGAAAATGACGATGCTCGAAAAGAACAACAAAGATTTCGCAATGGTCCTGAAATGAAAAAGGTCGTTCGCGATGTCTCAAAGCGGTTAGGCTTTAGAAATTCTTTATCCCTCGGTGAGTTGTAAATTTATATGCTTTACATTAAATTAATTATGTCGCGATTCTATTATATTTTGCTAATTTCATTTATTTTAGAGGAAATTCATTTAATGTTTTCAATGTGTCGTTATGAGAGCGTAGTTCAACCAAATCAAACTTCTCCTTGGTGTAACATTTTTACCAGAAGTGAGAAAGTTGTCCTGGAGTATGACGAAGATCTTGATTACTACTGGATTGACGGTTACGGCAATTCAATAAACTATGAACAAGCTTGCCCAACAGTTAAAGATTTTCTGGATCATTTCAGGTATTTCTTTTTTGACTATTTAATAAAATATTTTTTTTTGTAAATGACGATGATAATAATTATTGGTACAGGGCAGCCATGCAGCCTAATTCTGAGGCTCCTCTCGGTGTCTTCCGTTTTAGTCATTCTGGACTTTTGCTCAAGGTTTACGCACGCATGGGTTTGTTTCGCGATGATACCCCACCTAGAGCTGATAATTTTAATCAACAAACCAGTCGACAATGGCGATCTAGCCTTATCGATCCTTTTACGGCGAACCTGGCTTTAGTTCTTTTTAAATGTACTGATGGTTATAAAATTCTTGCCTATGTCCAGGAACGAGAAGTCGTTTTACCTGGTTGTGATAATATTCTTTGCCCCATGGAAACGGTGTTAGCCAATTACGCTCATTTAGCAGATCTATGTGATATTTCGGAGATTTGCGACGGGTTCCTCGAAGACTACACATATTGCAGACGACGAAGGAAGAAAAAGTACGATACAATTATGGAAAGTCAATCGTCAGCAGAAATTATGTCTTCTATTAATTCGTCTGCGAGTACTTGTACGTTACCAAATTAATAATTATTATTATAGTGAACATTTTTCATCATTTTTTTTTCTTCTCATATGTCGCACAACTAAATCATTTTTATCCTAAATGTTAGAACTTTAATATGAGAATTCGAATTGACTATTTTTTGACGAATGAATTTGCAGCTGTTTTCTTACGATTTTTCAAGTAATTTTTCAAATAAAAAAAAACAGCGCGTGATTATAACTTAAATAATTATTAAGCCATATCACGATACCCCATCGGATATTATAATGAAGCGCGGTTAAGATCCTAAAAATTTTTTTAAAAACAAGGTGTAAAATTATTTTTTTTATATGTGAATCGATAACATTGGTGTTCAAACGAGGGTTTTTTGTAATTTGAAAAAAAAAAAAAAAAAAAAAAAATTAGGGAAGAAGGGTTTATAAGTAAAATAATGAAGTTGTTGTTTTTAATTGAAAATTTTAAACTTGTTTTATACCGAAGTGCCAATGACTTTGATTTGATTAAATTTGTAACAAATTTACAATTCAAACTCGTATTATGTTTCTGAAGGTTTATTTTTTAAAAAAAATAATTACCATAATAAGGAAAATCTTGATTAATCAAAAACTTGTTGACATAACGCTACTATTTTGTTTTTTTTAGATTTTTAAATACTGAACTTAAAATTAATTGTACAGTTAAATTACGATGAAGTTCGAATCAATTCTGAAAATATTCATTCGCATTGTTAAAGTTTGAACTTCGAGGAATTTCAAGGCTGCCTCAGGCTATAAGAAGAAGGGAAGGAGGAAGGAAACAGGTGGAAGTAGGTGTGCCCTTCTCATTACATTATTAAGGAGTTGAGGCGACCTTAAGATATTTTTCTTAAGATACCATGTCATGTGACATACGCGGACTGCAGTTAAAGTCTTCTCATTCTCCCGGCAGTTTTAATTTCAACACTATGATATTTACACTGAATTAATAAGTATTTTTGGCTGATTAATTAAAAAATGAATCGCTTGGTAAACAACGGATTAAATCCGCCAGGTGACTCTGCCGATAGTGGATCTGTCAGTTTGAGAATATTGAGCCGCGTCAATTGCATGAAGGTAAATTAATAATATAAATTATTGATCTATTTTTAGCTCGGACATCCTAAAAATCAATCGACCACAAAACCGCACACGTATTTAACTTATAAAAACTAAAATGTAAAATGTTTGCATTAGATAATAATGTAAATGAATGTATAGGTGGGTACTGTAAATACTAAGGTGTAACTAGATAATTATGGTGTTATCTGGGAGCGAATGATAGCTCTTACGCAAAATACATTGTACACAAATATTTTAATTTAGTTATCATTTTTTTTTTTTTGGTATTAGGAAACTGCTGGTTACACGATGTATTCGGAATGGACGTCATTGCAAGAAACTATCCAAAGCGAGTATAAAGATTTAAGCGTTTTGAAGAAATTTCCTGTGAATGCTGGCAGAGAAGTGGCAACTGCGATCGTGAGGCACCTCGCTCAAAATTTAGGTATTAGCAGTAACTCACAATGCGAACCTAGTGATTTAAAAGAAGCTAAAGATGTTTTATGGTGTATGGAGGTAATTATTTGCCATTTCGTTTGTTTCAAGCATAGGTTTCAAGTAGTGGGAATTAATTTAAGAACGATACTTTTAGGTGTTGTGCTATGGTTTGGGGCTACCACTTTCAGAGCACGACACTATCAAAGATTCGGTTAATGTATATTGTGAATGGCTAATGGCGTTGCTAAAACCGAAAGTGTGTGTACCTGCACCAATTTGCGAAGATCCTAATTTATACGCAAGAATTATTATTAAGCATTTTTACGGTTTATTTATACCGAGACCAAATTCAAGTATGCAAATTATAATTATTATCATCTGTTTCTTATTTTTTAATATTCTGTTTTATTGTAGATGCCGACGCGATCAATAGACAAGCAGTGTTATGTCACAGAGTGTTGAGAATGCTGCAAAAAATAGCTCGAGATTCAAAAGTGTTGGTTAGAGAAACCTGGGATGCGATGTTGTTATTTCTATTGGCTATTAATGATACATTATTGGCGCCTCCAATATCTAAAGGTTTATAATTTATTTTGGTTGAGTTATTATATAGAAATTTCATTTGTTTTTATTTTAGACGACATTGGTGATCAGCTATGTGAAAGAGTTGTAAGCGTTTTATACGAGATATGGCTCCTTTCGTGCGCTTATTGTTTTCCATCACCACCTCTTTGGAAAACATTTCGAGAAATGTGTGAATATTGGAGACACAGGCTAGCTGTCATCGATCAATGGAATCGCGTAAACCTAATGCTTACGTCAAAACTTTTAAAATTTATGTATGGACCGCAATTTCCAGAGTTAAAAATAAGTGAGTTAATATACCGTAATTTAAGAGTTTTGTTTAATTTAAAGTTTTATTTAATTTAGCTGAAGATGATTTACAGTTATTGCCTTCAAATATGAGTAATGATTGTATTGCTCAGAGCTGGTTTCGGTTTCTGAATTTAATTGGCAATCCTGTTGAGCTGTGCTATCCAGCAGTGATTAGTAACACGCCAAAATTTCTTCATTATGCGATTACAAACGAGAATGTTATTGATCCATCTCGCCACGAATGTCTAGCAGCTTTACCGCAAATATTTCACAAGTCAATGAAAGGGATTTCCGCATTAGTAGACGCATTTTTAGGAACAAGTCATCAATCAAGTTTATCTCTTCAGGGAACTTCTCATGATGCTGGTAAAGCAATTCAAATTAATTATGAAATTTGTTTATCAAACTTACTCAAAAGAAACCAATAATAATTCCGTAATTTACAACTTAAATAATACTTTCGATTTTTTTAAAAAAAATTTATTTTGAACTTTTTAATTTTTCTTTTCAGGGAAAGGTACATCGGCTTCTTTACTTAATATAACTCCACCTCAACATAGAAAACCAACTAAAAGCATCGGTGGAGTTTCTAAAGGTTAAATCTAGAATAATATAAATCGGTATTTATAACGTTTTTTTATTATAATATAGGCGGTGCAAAATCATCGTTGATTAGTTTGGCTTCTTCAAAATCTAACGTTTCTCAAGCAATGCAGCTCTCATCGTCTCAACCTGTTTTAGCATTTCCTCTTATTTCTTCAAGTTTATACATCCCTCGACCGTCTTTAGCACAATCACGACCAAAGTGCAACAGCATTTTGCATTTGTTTGGAGCTTGGCTGTTTGAAGCGTCGTTAATCACTTGTAAATTAAATATTCAATGTTACTATTATTATAGATTTTTTTGAATAAGAAACTTTTGCAGATGCGGATAAACCAAAACGAGCGCCATCAACTCTTTCAGATCCAAACAGCAGACCATTTGAAAACGTAGATGTAACTGTTCCTGATGTAACCGTTCAGCAATACGAATTAGGAATTGCAGAATCGATAGGAGCGTTGTGTCGTATTTTTTGCGCAAAAAAGACTGGGGAAGGAATTTTACCGGTTTACCTTGCACGTTTTTATTTGGCTGTTCAACAGGGGTTGAAATCTTCAGATGTAAATATTTTTACTAAGTTAAAATGTAATATATTTTTTTAATATATTATATTAATATAGGCAACCGGTGGTCATATAATGTGCAGCATTTTAATGAATTCTTGTGATTTATTGAAGTTGGATTTGGATGGCGTTATGGTTCTTGTTCCTGAACTAATTGAAGCAATGGAAAAAGTTTTACCTGAAAGAGATATTATGTTTAGGTAATTAAATTGGATTTAGGCAAGTTGAATTGCTTTATGTATATTTTTTGTTTTTTAATTCCTTATTGTAGATCGAGTTTGAGTGTTCCATATGTCGAGCTCCGACGTTCTGCTATTCACTTGCTGTTGTCAATGCTCCCTCTACCATTGCACTTTCGAGCTTTACCCATAAAAGGTAATAATTAAAGGTTGCAATATCTTTTGTTAAATATTAATTTAATTATTGATTTTAGATCTTCTGGGTGCGGCAGAAAAACATTTACGTAATTTTCAACAGTATCGAGGGCGTTTAGTAAATTTGTTAATAATGGCAATTCAATCTGAAACGGATTCTTTAAATATACAAATGTTATTGGGCGGGTTACTGCTTACAATTCAGGATGCGACCATTTGTGAGGAAGATCACGTTACTCTTCAACAAGATAATTTAAACGATTCTACATCGCCATTATTGTCGTCAGGTAAATGCAATTTATTTTTTATCATTTTTAGGAAAATGAATGTCGACGTAATCGAGTTGTACGTAATTGATTTTCAGCCAACATATCGGGTAGCTTTCGTTCAAGCAATACTTCTAATTACAGTAATTCTAGCATGGACGAATCAGACGCCCTTCTTGATCAATGTAATTGTGGTAATAAATTGAATAAAATTATCACCGTAAATTTTAAAAAGAAACTTATTTCTATTAATTAATTTTGTTTAGATTCTGTACGTTCTATTTTTGAACATGCTCTTCATTTGGTTTGCCAACGTTTAGTGTCGTTATGGAAATCTGATTTAAACGTATCTTTAGCAGCTTTAGAAGTACTTTGTGGGTTTGCAAAAATCAAATGGGATCAAGGTATGTCAAATAAATCAATTATTCAAAAAGGAAAAAAAGAAAACAATTAAAAATATTGCTGGTTTGTCATTTAATTATAGATTTTCATAGAAGTAAGAGACCAGTGAAATGGATTTGTGACTATATAATTTATCAGTGCAGTCGCCCACCGCCTTTTCACTCTAAAGATTTACATTCCAACATCGTAGCCGCGTTTCATAGTGTCACTATATGGCTTCTTGAACACCCTTATCTGTTAAAAGACTCTGAATGTTTAGATACTGTAATGGAAGTGGTAGAATTAGGAATTTCTGGTAGTAAATCTCGTACTGGACCAAACGAAATGCTTTGTATGAAAGGTGATAAAGAAAACAAGCCGGCTTCAATGAGAGTACGTGATGCTGCGGAGTCTGTGTTAACGTATATACTTGAGCATGTGGGTTATTTTCCTTCTCCCTGCGGACAAGCTTCAGTTTCATCTTTACTTGATGAAGAGAGTTTATTGTGTTATTGCAATAGTTGGAATTCAAATAGACTATCTAATCGTGAAGCAGCTGTCAAACATTTTAAGTATTATGTAATTGATAATTCAATTATCGTGGCTCTTCTTGAACAACCTCTTGGAAATGACCAAGGTTAAAGTTAACTTACTTTTTTTAGTGGTTTTATTTTAAACTCTTTTTTTAAAAAAATTTGTTTATAGATCCACAACCTACGGTGACTGTTTTAATTCGGGGACCTTTTGGTCGACATTCCTGGGCTATGCAGCTACGCCATTTAGCGAGGAGGAAATCAGGAATGAAATTGCATTCCGTCAATCCTGGCCGTCCAGTTCCAATGAACGAATCTCATCATAAGCATAATTTTTATCCTCGTTATTTTCCGGACTCTGTTCATCGCATTCCCTTATGCAACTGGTAATTACTCATATTATACATATTTAACGTTTTGAAAATATTTCGAAATTTGATACTTTTAGTGATAGAAGTATTCCGACGTTAGAATCTGTTATTTCTGAAAAATCTAACGTTGTTGATTATAATAAAATGGCTCGAATAGTAGAGCAACAAATAGCGTATGAAGAAAGTGTGAAAAAGAAAAGTGATTCTGAAGTAAACGAATATCCTAATCCTGAAACAGAGTGCAAACCTCCAAGGTAATTTAGTCAATATAAATGTTTAAAAATATTATTATGCATTTAATTAAGTTTTTTTTTTCCAGTGTTTGTCAAGAATTTGAAACTGCTCGGTTATTCCTTTCTCATTTTGGATTTCTATCTTTGGAATCCGTTAAAGTAAATTTTAAAAATGATTGTGATTAGTTTTGTATATATTATTACTTTTTTTTAGGAAACCGTTGAATCAAAATATCCATCATTAATGAGTTTAAATACAAATCAAGCTGGTTTTGCTGCAGAATTAGAAGCTCTTGACGGTTTATCAAATAGGACGTATGATACCGCGTTTATTGTCTATTGCAAAAGCGGTCAAAAAACTGCTTATGATATATTAAACAACGTTGTAAGTGGCCTTTCTTATTAATAAAAACACAAATAAATTAATGATAGAACATTTATAGCTATCTATCCGAAATGTACACTCTCATTTCTTGGAATTTTTACTGTCTTTGGGTTGGCCGGTAAATGTCCACCAGCATCCAGGGTGGACTGGTCATATAGCCACCAGTTGGAAAGTTCAAGAAGTTGTACAAGGTAAATAAATTTTAATTTGTAATTAAAGTTGGAAATGATTTTTTAATATTGCCCACTTAGAATGGAGCGAAAATAAAGATCATGGTGGTTCGGCATACAATGGACAAAACGAAGTCCTGTACTGGTCTGACGCAACTAGTGAAATAGCATTCGTCGTTCCAACTATAAGACCGCGTTTTTGTGAAAATATGCAAAATTCTAATGTTGATAATATTCCGGTTGAAGAATCTAAGCCTTCAGGTATAAAACTGCTATTATTAATAAAGTAATTAATGAAAATTTAGACATTTTAATTCGTTTCTAGCAAACATATTTGAACGAGGAAGTATAGATAGACAATCTAATCCACCTCCATCTCTGCCCAGTCAACCTGATATTTCTAAACCTCGAACATTATCGTTAGATTTAGATAAACCTGCTTTTTATAAAGATAAAGAAAGTCCCAGTGACTCAAGAGGTAGAAAAATTGGAAGACAAGGAGCTGCAATGGGCTGCAATGATACCAAAGTTTTAATAGTTTGGCTTGAAAGTTACGAAGATCGTTATAATTGTCCAATAGGTAATTTGGTACATTATTTTTCTTTATTTGGTTTTTATTTTGTTTTAAGCGACTATGATAATTTTAGCTGATTTGTTGCTTGAAATGACTACTGGACTCGAAGGCGGACAATTTGTTACAAAGGGCCAGGAGAAAGATTTAGCTGTGATATTTATTCATTTATTGCAAAATGGATTATTTAGGGTTGAAATTCAAGGAACCGGAAAGTATGTTTTTGTTTTGACATTTGCATTAATTTTATTATAAGAAATAAAATTATTATCGTTTTACATTTTTCAGAGTATCTACAGCAATACCATTAATGAATGGTATGGTAGTCAGTAGGCGGGTTTTGGGGACACTCGTCCGACAAACTGCTCTTAATATTTGTTTAAGGAAGCGCTTAGAAAACGACTGTCATTATCCTCCACATTTACGCAGAAAATTAAAAATTCAAGACATCGTGTACAGGTATTGTCATCCAATGACTGAACCAGAATTTTATACATCTTTATATTCGTCTCAATAGAAATTTTCAAAAGTAAATTTATTTAAATTTGAAATAATAATTATATAGAAAAAGAAATGAATTATTGACTAAAATTTTATAAAAAATATAGTATTCTATATTTTAAACTTATTTTTTTATTGTTTAAGCATAGGTTTAAGTACTGTACATGTATTTAGATTATAATAATAATATTTTTGATAATTTCGTAAATGGAAAATGTGGAGAACTAATACTCAATACCCGGTTAATCAAATATGTTTATAAAATTCGTTATTAATCAGCAACAATATTTGTTTTGTTTAATCTATTCATATAAACGAGGTTTATTTACTATAAAATAAAATTTAAAAATTTTTTTTTTTTATTTAAGATAATCATAAAAAATATTATCTAATATATTTTATATTTTACAATGTACAGTATATTGCAATTATGGGTTAAAAAGTGAATTTTTTTTTTTATATTTAAAATAAATAATTTAGCAATACGATTCAGGAGGCTTAAAAGTAGAAAAAAATAATTTAAAAGTAATGATGTTTTGGATGCTGCGGATTGTAACGAAGGAGAGTTATCACGTGGCGCGTTACGTCACGTTTGGAAAACTACCCGAGTTTTCTCCCGCCTCTTTCTTCATAACTTTTGTGATTCACCATGCGAAATCGGTCTTGCTGAACCAAACTATTTGATAACTATTTGGCAGCTATTTAAGTAATCGAGCGTTTTTCTCCAAACAAACTAAAGATCGTCGTTAAAGAAATGCTCATCATTAATCATGGAAATAAGGTAAGAAAAGTATCGGTCATTTAATAGCTTGTCGTTGGAATGCCACGAGATTGTAATGTCAACAGGTTGCAATTTCAAAGATGCATGCTTCAAAATAATTTTTTAAAGATTAATTTAATGTGTACGCATACTCTTAGATTTATATATTTAACGTATATTTTAATAAAAAATCTTTCGCTAATTACTAAATTAGAGAATTTACAATTTCATCCAGAACTGAAGTTAATTTAAAGCACTGTACAGATATTAAAGCTGTAGAGAAGGAAAAATGTATCACTTTAGAACCAGTTCTCAGAAGTAATAATTTATAAAAGAACCTTGAATGCATTTCATATGTCACACCCTCTTTTCTTCCCAAATTCTATAATGAGATTTTGAAAGTGCTAGAAGAAATAACTACCGGCTAGGATGTTCTGCTCTGTACACTCTAGCTGGGTTCATAATGTACGTTGCACACTATTGAGAAGGGAAAAAAAAAACATTACCCATTTAATAACTTTTTTATTACACTGTATTATTTAATTTTATAGCTACATGCATGAAATACAAATGCCTTAATTATTGCAAGGTTTGAAATTGTCGACAAAAATAATGCATCACGAACTTATAGCGCTTGTTTTGTTTTTACCCTAACAAAATTAGTTACTGTATTAATAAATAATATTGGATTTATAAGTACAGTACAGTGTATTATAAAATATTTATGATACTGCATGGGCAAAATGTAGAAAATGAAATTTAAATTAAGCAATAACAAGGTTAAATCCAACTTCATAATAATAATTGATAGAAAAAATAGTTTTGTGGTCATTCAACTCGATTTTGTTCATTGAAACTTAGATTGAATTTCCATTATTCAATAACTATTTGATGAATTGTAATTAATAAAGGAAACTAATTTGTCTAATAATTAATATCGTATACATAAACGAAATTGATATAATTATTTATTTATTTATGTTTTTGTTTTTCTTTGCAGAAGCGCAGTTGATCCGTATTTAGACTCGGTTTTCGTACAACCGTGCGAAAATGATGATTGGTTTGACCAAAATCCGAGACTGATTTCGAGTTTTCAAACTTTTTCTCGCGTTAAAAACAATAATTATCCTATCTCGAAAGAAATTTCACGTGTCAATGGACTGCAAACATTAACACAATTGTCACCTGCTATTGTTTCAAACGACGGTGAGTTACCAACAATACATGCAAATGGAGTTTCTTCTAAAGGATTATCAGGCCAACCAACTCTAGACGACGAACAGTGGCAACATCAAGTTTTATTAAATAATGACGATCTTAATGGAGACAAGTACGACGACGACGACGATAGTGATGATAATATCGTAAGTTCTCCGCGGATTTAATTATCCTACATATTTTTTTTATTGGTTCTTTAACCGCATTTTGTCGTTTGATTGTTTTAGCAACCTAAAGAAATAACAATCGGTTTAGGAGATAATGATTGTCGATTCGGATTCTCTGTGATTGGTGGTGATGACGAAGGATTTTCACCTCGAATCGATGATATCACCGCCGGTAAGTCACCAGTAATTTTCATTCACCTTTTAATTAATGAAAAAACACCTCGATAAGTTACGCCATTTTTTGCTGATTCAAAAACAAAACAAAAAAAACCTATTAGGGATCATTTACAGCTCTCACGAATATTCTAGTTTTAACAATACCGGTACTGTACTACTGTAGGTACTATACTGTAGGATCAGGGGTGAAATAAGATTCGGAAAGAATTTTTCTTAAAGAAAGAAGAAAAAAAAAAGGTTTTTCTTTATAAGAAACGTATGAAAAAGTTATTGTGAAATGAAGTATAGAAGAGAAAAAAGTTTTTTTTTTTTAATAATTTAGAAAAAGTTCTGCTTATAGGGAAAAAAATAAGTTTTTGAATTGTTACCGGTAGATTTATTTTTTGGGGAAAAAAAATTTTTTTTACTTGTCAAAAGTATTTTTTAGTGAAAATTTAGTTGATGAATACTAAGTTTGAATACTTAAATGAACGAAATTTTTAAAAATTTTGAGAACTTTCTCGCTTGAACTTCTAAATTTTTTTTATTTTTATTTTAAAAGAAAAGTTTTAAGAAAAACATAGTGATCAACATAATATTATAGTAAAAAAAAAGTGTCAATTTTATCATTTATATTTTCATAAATACATGTATTCAATTTGTCATTAATTTTATTGGTTGGTCCTTTCATTTAATTATTTGTGAAATTTTAAACAAAGTTTAATATTTTTCGTTCCATCAAATTTTAGCACAACAAACCAAAATCAAATACATGTACAGTACCGGTAAACTAAATTTCGTAATACATCTACAGTACATGTACTGTACTAAAGTTTTACTGCACTTATTTAATGCAGTTTTTCTTTTACTTGTGCAAAAAGCGTTGTAAAAGCTTTAAAGTCTGAAAGTTGTGTAATTATGAAACCAGTTCATTGTCGTTCTCCTTCGTTTATTTAATACGGCGGTGACGTTTAATTATTATTTGATCGGTGTCTATCACAGTTGTCCCAATTTTGCCGTCGTACTTGTTGAATGACCCCTGCGGCGTTAAGAAATTGTTCTTGTTCTCTCTCTCCCTCTGAGGTTGAGCGGTTGGTGATGAGGTAGGCAGGGCGAGCGGGTTTTCAAAAGTGGTCGGTCGGTGAGAGAGATCGACGGTGTGTGTGAGGTGCCAGGCGGATCACTTCCATCGCACCACTTTGCTGATCACACACTATTATAATAGACCAGTCGAAAATCTTCCGGGTTTAGTTTTACATTTCCTGCTTATTTATTTAAAGGATGTGATTATTACGCTTCGATTGGATTTATTTACGGCCGAATCTTCTTTTTTTATTTATCCGCTATATAATAATAATAATATCGCACACACGGCGAGGCTACGTAATAATATTCCTGCACTTAATTCATCCTTTCAACTCATCTCATTGGTTTTTTTGTAAACAAACGTCGATTACCCGTAATTCCGTTAGACCTTCGATGTCAAAAATGCTGGTAATTTCGTTCGGGAAAATCACAGCGGTCTTCTCACTTTTATTTTCCATGTTTTTGGATTAAGACTTTTATTTTTATTTCGGTTGATTTCTTGGTATTTTGTTCGCTATAACTGTGTATTATGTGCGTGCGTGCGTACACGATATTTCTACGTTGGATGCAACCATTTTGATCGATAGCAAAGATGCTGCTGATGATCTGTTGGGATGCTGCGGATGCTTGGCAAAGATGCCGAAATGGTAGCGGGGATGTTGTACCTTCGAGAAAACCTACGGCCGGATCCTAGCTTCTCCTCCACCTTTTCAAACGAGAGTATTGTTTTGATTTATTTAGTCTAAATCGGGACTGGGTTTAAATAAACGTTGTGTTCGTTTACTTTAAGCAACATGCAATTACATTTTATTTTTACTACTGGGCTAAATCTTTCGCCATTAATTGATGATTTACGGAATTTTGGAAGAATTTTAAGTGCTGCTGCTACTGCTCTTGTAATTTAACGGCTCGGAAAGCAGATGCTAAAAACCTCTCCCGATTTTTTAAACTTTTTTTATTTAGTTTGAAATATTTTTTGTGATGGAAATATCGAGGTGTTAGCAGTTTTAAGCAAATTATTTTTTTTTGTTTTTACGCGAGTGTTCTACACTTACAGTTGTAACTGTAATTATGGTGGACCTCGGTGGTTACGTTATTATTTTGGTGGAGACCAAGGATAAAAAGATTAAATTATACGGTGAGTTTTTAAGATTTCGTATTTTAAACTTTTTTTTATTTTATTATATTACTGTATATAGAAATATGACGATTCTTTATGATAATAATTATTAGCTTACTATGAGCTTAATATTTGAAATTGCATCGTGTTTTTTTTTAGCTTTATTGTTTTAGGGAAAATATTTACCTCGATCTAGGGATTATATTGTCAATTTTCATAGCTGAATTTATGGGACGGCAAATTATAGAGTGTTTTATGTATTTTTTTTTAAAAAAATAAACTCTATACGGAAGTGTTGTTTTTTTTATAAAAATGAAAAGAGACAAGTGGTAAATTGGATCAGATCACATTTTGCGGGCACAAAAGGTGTCACGCAACTACATAGAGGTAGATGGACTTTTAAAAGTCGCTTTTTATTAAAATGTCACAATTTCGCATTCATTATGAAAATTTATATGAATGGTGAACTGAGACTGCTAATTAATGCCTAGTATCCAGGACGACTTTTAGCGTGGGCATAGAGCTGAGTGGAATTTTTAAGTTTAATTTCAGCAAAAGCATTCCGCTCAAACTCGCAAGTTCAACATGGAGTTTTGATAGTTGTCCTGAGAACGATACGCGCTAAAACCGTGCGAACTGCCGGTTTCGAACGGTTTTCACGCTGAAAAGTCGTCCTGGATACTAGGCATAAACTGATTGTTTCATGCTTAATGATCTGTTATAATTTTTTTTAGAAAATTATTGATACTCTGAAACACGAGACAATAATAATTATTGTTTTAATATGATTTTTTTATTAGACACAAACTACTGTATTATTACTCGTATAAAAAAAAATAGATTGAATCGAATTACGTTTTTGTTAATTATTTAAAAAAAAATGAGGGAAACCAGTTTTGAAAATTTATTTGCACGAAATTTGACATAGCATTATTTTCAAATTGCATTGAAAGTGAAAACAAATCACAGAATAGCGGAGACAATTGTGTCAAAAAGTTCTGTTATCAAGGATTTGCGTGATGTTTGTACTGTATTTATGTATACAGTAATACTGTAGTTGAGATTTAGTAGAATCTGGTGAGTGTTACGCCAGGGACTTGTTCCGTTTTGGCCAAATTCCAAAAATTATTATTTACGTATTAAAAATTCGAATGCAATTGGAACTCGAAAGTAGTACGAGTATTAATAATTTATCTTCTAGACATGTTTAGGCTTTTTAACGTTAAATATATTAGTAAATGAATGGCTGTAATTTCATGATCCGGACTTAAATATCAATTTTTAAGAGAACTGAAGTTCTTTTGATTTTTCTATTTTTTTAAATCATTCTTTTTTTTTATTATTCCAGATGTAACACGTTATGAAGAGATAAATGATTCTCTTTTACAGCAAATAAATTTTGCTTTTATTTACTGCATGGTTCTTGTTGATAGATAAACGACGTAAAGCTTACAGTAAATTTAGGAAACATTTTCATTTTTTTTGCACTCGTCGCAGAGAGAACAATGAATCTTTTTGGATAGAAACATTTTTTTTTTGATCGACAGCTTTTTGAACAGTCCTATAGTAAATAAAAATATTGATCGAAACACGATTATTTATTGTAATGTATGTCTCAATGTGAAAAGCTGCCATAAAGGGACTGTTAAAATAGCATGTTTAAATTTACTTTTGTGGATTTACAAATGTAAGCGCAACGTGTTTTCTACAGCGTTTCATTAAATTTAATGAAATGGGAATAGAAGCGCACGTTTTTGATACGTTGTTTAACGGTTCGATTTTTTTCCTCTCTCTCTCTCTTTCTATCTCTCTGCACGAAAACGTTAGCGATGAAATCGAAATGCAAATAAAATAAAAAGCCGTAGTGCAACATTTTACAAACGATAAGTTGAAATGCAAAACAAAATGGTTACTTTTTATTTAGATTTTTACGTTTAAACGGCGCAAGATTTTTTTTTTTTGTTGTTAAATTAAAAAAAAAAATATTTTAACGAATTTTATTGAGCGCATTAGGAAGGTAAAATCGATGCTTATGCTTTAAATAAAAACAGCTAGGTTTTTTTAAAAAAATGTATGCCAGTTTGTGGTTTAGGATAAATGACGTTTAATTTTAATTACCTGTAGGCTATTTTATTTTCTTTGAGTTTTGTTTATTTAGGCTTACATGTTTTACTTTTAACATGATTAGGATGACTATTATTATTTTTCGGTACGGTATTAAAGTAGTGTAGGCCTATATGTAGTGCAAGCGGCTGGGATGAAATTTTTAGATCAATATTCGAGCTCTCGACATTGTCGCGTAGTTGGAATCCAACTTTTTTTGCCGGATGAAAATGACTTTGATGCAACGCAACACGTTAACTTGTGTAAAGGATTTTCCGAAACAAATGCTATTCATTTTGCTTATCTAGTGACAGTTTCGTTACCGAATATTTGGCTATTGAAATGGGAATGCTTTCATTCGTACAATTTAAGATGAAGTTTTCTTTTTTTTCTTTCTTCTTCCTCTTCATCATTTAGTGTTTTTTTTAAGTCGAATTTAAAATTTAACTTTACTACGCGCTAGACAGTTTTTGAAATCTTCCATCACAAAAGAATTATTGTTATTAGTTTTATTTCACTCTCATACATAAAATCGATTTAGAAAGTTTTTTTTCTTTTTCATTTTTTTTATATATATATAAAAAAAAAGACTTAAAAAAATGGCATTTTTGATGCTGAACTGTAACGCGTTGGATACACGTGTGCAAGTTCAAATGTTGAATGAATACGACGGTTCGATGAAAACTTTTTTTTTAATAAGATTTTTATTGATTAGTCGAGCAGAAAATGATTACGTGAAACGCTTTATGCGATGTTATAATTAAATACCTTGCAAGTTTTGTTTGCTATTTTTGGTGTGTGTCTAATCATGCAAGCATTTAATTAAACGGTGAGTATTTATTTACAAGTTGTTTTACAAAGAAGACGATCAAAATTTTATCGAATTTTTTATTTAAAAAGGAAAAGTAAATAATCGAGCTTCTCAACTTGACTATCACAAAATTATTTCCATTTCTGTAAATAAGCGTTTACATATTTAAGTTTAATATTTTTGTTGCGTTAATAGAGAAGGTATATAATATTTATGATCTAGAATAATTATCTTTTTATATGACAGTTTTGATGCAATATTTGAGCTTTAATTGCTAATCAAAAACTAGTTTAAAACAGGATTTTATTTTTTTAAATTTTTTTTTCGATATGGTGTTAATGTTACTGAAAGGATTATGACGATCCTTTGATTGGGTCAGAATTATTTGCTCAACTGATTTTTTTTTTTAAGAAATAAATTTTATATAAATTTATTTCACTTTTATGCTGTACATGTCCCGGTACTAAGTTTCGCCGAATGAAATTATTCGGTATTGAATAAACAATAGAACATTCCAAAGTGTTGTTGTGTGCATTGACAAACAGAAGCTGCAAACAATTTTGTTTATCTCCAGAGGTTATTTTCTAATATTTTCATCACGTACAGCTGCGGACATGAATAATGTTGTGGCCGATTTTTACAAAATGAGATATCCTAGCTACCCGGATGTCGAACTCTTTTTTTTTAAACAATAAAGTTTACCATTGTGATAATAAACCCAACCTTAAAAAAAAACTTGTTTGCACTTGATTTGCAGGTGACAGTCTTTAAGGTTATCGCTTCTTACCTTTCTAATAAATTAATACAATTGCGCTGTTTAGTCAAGTGCGTGAATATCTTATGAATTGTTTATGATTTTATAAATCGACATCGCTTGAATTAGAGCACGCTTTGAATTAATGGACGTGAATTTGTGTAAATTAAACGCTTGATTTAAAAAGCTAATGACATTTTGTTGATAAAATAAAATTGGGTTCATTCAGTCACTAAATTGCGTCGTAGCTGTGTTTAGGGCATCCAATTAGCGTTACGCCCTAAAGTTGCCACTAGATTTCTAAAACTAGGTTAATCTTGATTTAAAGTGTTGATGGCAACAAAGTGGTTTTACTAACATATTGAGATTTTTTTTACCCTTCCCCGTTAAAGAAGGTTTGGTAAAACCACTTTCTCGAAAAAATCAAAACAACGAGTTTTATGAATTTGGCATTTTAAATAACTACGACGCAAAAATCGTTTATAATACAGTATTGCCATTTTTTGAAAAAGTTATAATCGGGGCTAATTTTGAATTAAAATGTAATTTACTAATGCATGTACAATTACCGGTAGAATTTTAAACATTTTGTTAAGTTTAGTTCATGAAAGCCGAACACTTTGATAAGGGGTCTGACACTTGTGAATTTGTGATATTTTTATTGTCACAGTAGGGCACGTATGTTAATTTGGTACAACTCCAAAAGATTGCTTCATAAACCTCTGATTATATTGTCAATTGCGTCAGGAGTTTTTCTTACATACGATTTCCTGCAATAATAATTGTGAAAATATTTATTATACAGAATTTCGATGACAAGTAGGCAATTATTGTGGACTTGTCAATGTTTATGCAATTGGGTCTAAGTTGAGATGGTTTTACAGATGTCAAAAAAAAATGAGCCTGGGGATAAGGAAATGTAATACAGTAGTAATTTTTAAGGATTTTTGCTTTTAAAAAATTATCTAATAGTTATCTTATCTTACCGTGTTGAGGTATAATTTTTTTTTTTAATTTGTCACCTCGTTTTGTAAGCCTCGCAATAAAAGTAATTAAGTTACATTAAATCTGATTAAAATACAGTGGAATAATAAATTAAGCTAAAAAAACATGGGTAATTACCAAAAAAATTAATAAAATTTGCTGAGATATTTTGTGGACAAGGTCTATTAAATAGTGAATAAATCCAATGTGAATTTTACCTTATGTTAAATTTGAGTGTTTTTTTAATGGGATTTTATGTAATAAACATATGAATAAAAATATGAATTTGCAAACGAAATAAAAATCCATTGTGGAGTTAGAAAAGCCAGACGTGTCCGGAAAATCAATGACGCGCGGCAAGCTTAATTTTAGCTATGCGCCTAATACAAAAATTAAATTAAGTAAAACATAATGTTATTATAATAGGACAATAATCGCTACTTAATTATTTATTGGCTTTTCGGGTGATTAATTATTTTCTTTTGCATCTTATTTATTTATTTGTATTAGTTTCTTGCGTGACGATTTCTACTTGAAAATTAATGATTATACGTTCAATGGCTATAGAAGCTCAGTTAATTATTCATTGATTAAATAACGAAGATGGTTTTTTTGCATTATGCTAAATATTGTGCATTTATTTCTGATATAACTAACGGATGCTATAAATATTTATTTGATTATACAGTATTTAGAAAAATAGGTGATTGAAATATTTTTTTCGTTATTTTATTTTTTAGATAAATGGTTTTTTTTTTATAAACGATGGCATATAAAATTAAGTTATTTATTTTTAATAATACAGTTTTGTTATGATTTTCCGTGGCGATAAAAGATAGGAAGTCACACAGACTACAGTATTAAAAATTGCATTTAAATAATCATTATTATTATTATACGTTTGAAGCAAGTAATTTGCAACCCTTTTTGGAATTTCTTGCTTCCATTTTCCTATTCCGAAACTTAAATCAAGGGGTTCTAATTTGTTTAAATTTGCGCAGATTAGATGTAATTTGTTTCATAAGTGGCTGCACGTAGAACGAACATTAGTAATAATTGCGAAACTTAAAATGGCAGGTGAGATAAATAGTACAATATAAGAATTATTAACTCGTGAATCAGTATTAAAACACAATTTAAAAGTTTGTTTTAAGCATGTTAAATTACCATATTGTTAATTAATAATAATTTCATCTTTAAATTTGCGTTAATGACTTATGGGTAATTGTCGGATTTTCCTAGTGTTCAAACGTGCAAAGTTTCAATGTTTACCGTAAATGATAATTTATTGGGCGAATAACGTTAGGGAAAAGGAACGAAATTAATGGATATTTTATATTAAATTTATACAATTATCTTTTGGGTGGAGACGAATTTGGTGTTTACTTCTCATAAAATGTATAGCATGAACAATAATTAATTAAAAGCATAGACAGAATTATTTCGCAATCGGTGATTTGGCAGACAGGTTTGAAGTAATAATTCCACTGACCTCTGTTTGAGAATCGACATTATTTTTTGAGTAAGAAAAAGATTGTTTAGTAAATAATTGTAGCGGAAAAAATTGGAGCAACATAATTGATGCTTACACAGTAGGTAACATTCTATTAATAGCATTCGTCTTCGAATTTTTTTTTAAAATTGCATACTATAATTATTTCAATCGTACAAACACTATTATGTTTGAAGTAAGCCTAATTTGGCCGATTAAGTTGATAATGAAAGGGGGATGATGTTATTAAGTAATAGGAAAAGGTAACTTTTTTTATATGATATTTGTATGTAAACAATAAATGTGGAAAATTCGATGAAAGAGGATTGAACAGAAATTGTTTGCGTGTTTTTACGAGTCGCTTTACCGATCAAGTGTAAACAAAAAAAAAATTAAGTTTGAAGTTGAGATCAGTGTTCGAATCATCTGTTGCATTCCTCTTCGAGGTGTCTCTACACTAATCTGCTATAATATCATTCGTTGATTTTTAGTAAAATATACGAATTATTATGTTTAAAGATGTAGGAAGTGTTGTTATTTATTTATTTATTTTTTTTAAAAAGTTTCATTTATGTGTAAATGATTTTGATGAAATTACATCGAAGTTTTTACTATTTGCAGGTTCTCCAGCTGATAAAGCTGATTTGGAAGTTGGAGATGAAATATTGGAAGTAAATGGACGGCGTTTAGAAAATGCAACTCATACGGAGGTTATCTCACATATTCATCAGGTAAGCCATTTATCAATACAATACTTGTAAATAAATAAATAATTTACAGTCAAAGCTTTTAACAACGCTATGTCAAGATAATATTACGAAAAACAGTTTTTGAATGTACGTAACAAGAAGGTTTTATTAATATTATAAAATAATTATGAGGATAATAATTACTATTATTATTATCATTTTATCAACAGCACAATTTACACATTAGAATATCAATTGATAAAATGTACTTTGCTGTATTTATAATATTGAAAGAACAATCGTTTGTCAATTCAATGATAAAAAATGTGTGTGCTATATATGTTTGCACGATATTTTATATAAGTTACAGTAATGTATTTTTAAAGATATAATGATTCTCAGATTTAGAACGTTTTGTCTTTATAAATTTTATTTATGCAATTTTTTACTCTTGTTTATTAAGAATAAACTCGTCCAAAATCTGAATTTTAGAAATAAATTGTTACAGTGTAATTTGTTAAAAAAAAATTCTCTGAGTAATAAATACAGTAAAATGTACTAACAATTTATTTGCCAATGGCAAATTGGTTTCTAAGAAGTTTATAGGTTATACCTTTTTAAAGTCGCTGGATCTGAAAGATTTGAACTTTTGCACTAGCTTCTTTTAAGTTTTCGAAGAATATAATGCAAGATAGCTTGAACTTAGGTTTTGACATTATTATTTTAAAAGTTCAAGATTATTATTGCGTTATAAAAAGTAATAATTGAATCTTTAATTTATCGAACGAGATTATTTAAGATTCTTGTTTGTACAATGTATTTATTTTATAGTGTCAAAATGCCTTTAATATTTTATTATAAACTAATGTTTGCTTTTTAATTTTAACAGTGTATAAAATCGAAAACCATTTGTTTACGAGTAAAAAGAAAAACTGGAAATAAATTGGGTGAGTACCAATATTGTTGTTTTTTTTAACACACTTTTATTAATTAATAACAATATTTACGAATTTAAATGCCTGTATACTCCGTTCTCTCCCCCTCTTCTTTGTGTGTTTTGTAAAAAACCTGATTTTGAAACGTTTCTACGCGAAAGCATTAGATGGCAGCACAAGTGATGTGCGATAAAGTGCAATAGGCGAACATGTGTTGAATTAGATTTGGCGTGAGGCGTTTTAGAAGTTGTGGCTGCTGTTCGTTTGACCTTTTGTTTTGCTCAGGAAAGACCAGTCGTTGAAAACGCGTTTAAAAAGGTATTTTCTTTTTTCTTCTACCGTATTCAATTTTCTTTACGTCGTGAGCAAATGGTAGATGCTTGACCTGGTTGCCACAGAAAGTTGGTTGCGATCGTATTTTTATTTGGCGCGCGACGCTGTTCGTGTTTGTGTGTGTATGTATGCGAGTGCTGCTGCTGCGGAGTCGTGCTCTTCGCGTTCAAGTGAGAGATCGGTGAAGAAACCTGTTTAGCTCCGGTATATTATTCTTGCGAGACACCTGTGTCAAGTAATTGCTAACCTAAGTAAATGTAAATAATTCTCATTCATCCGAACGTATTCATTTCTTATTCATTCTTCGCGATACAGGTGAAATAGAGTTGGAGTGTTTCGTAATGGTTGTGTAAAGTATATTCGCGGAGTCGGTGCCATTCCGCTGAATTAGAGAAGAAGAAAACAAAGTTGTGCTTCGAGAAAGTTGGGTCGAAAATAGGAGCGGTCATCGCGAAATTTAATCGTACATTTTTGCTACAGTTCTTCGAGTGAGTTTGGATATATCATTTTTGGGTACGCTGGAATAATTTTTGAAACACGCGGTGGGATTAATTATGAGCTTAAGGGTTGTTAAGTTAACTCAAGGATTCGTACAAAGACCATAAGTACGTTACACGGTGAGCTAAATACAAGTTAAAACCTTCATAAGTTATGTTTTGTACGTATGAACGACACATCTGGTAGTTGCCAAGATGTGCTCTCATGTTTTCTCTGCATTTTAAATGCGTCCAAGAATTTTCATTGGTGTAGTAGTTCTCTCGTTCTGGTGAAATCCGCATGCGAGTATAATGAGTCATTCTCCAAAAACCTTGAACAGGTAATTAGTTGGAGTCTTTTGCTAATAATTATCAGGAGACATTATTTTTAGTGAAATTATTTGACCACGATCTTAATAAATAGAAAGGAAGATTTTTGTCTCGAGAATCGAGTTATAATGTGAAATTGAAGCTGAAAGCAAATGCGAAGTAGCGTCGACAATAGAGAGGAAGATAAATTTTGAATAGAACTGGGTAGGGCACCCCTATTTTGACATTTGCCTTTTTCTTTTTATCAAATTCTATTTGAATTCTGCACTTGCAGCAGATGAAACTGCACCGTCTCAGTTTTCAAAAGCCGTAGTTTGACGTTATGACTGGAATGAAATGAAGGGAAATAAAAGTGGCAGAATTTTTATTAATAACGTGTGCGTGTAATTGGAAACTTTTAAAAAATGAGCACAACCACTTTGACGAGTTAAAATGTTTTTTTTTCTTTTTTTGATTAGCAAATTATCTCGTAGTAGTTATAATTATCTCGCAAGGTGAATCAGTATAAAAATGATTCATTTTTTAAAAAATTTAAAGCTCTTCGCGCAATCTAGAATTTGTTAACAATAAATACGTAATATTCGAGATTATTGTTGATTTCCATGTCGCATTTTCAAGGTCTCTGAAAAGAAAACCTTTCGCAAGAAAACGACCATATAAATATTAACGAAGGTCGTACACATTTTATTGAGAAATAAATATGTGTGGAATTTCAAACTAACATTTAAGATTTATAACTTTTATTAGAAATTTATTTATTTATTTTAAATCATTGATTTGCTTAACAAGTTTAAATGCAATACATGTTTTGAAAATAAGCAATTAGGAGAGTTATTAGATGTAGGTTGATAATAATTATGAGCGTTTGACGTGTTGGAATTATTTGGATGGTTAGCAATGTGAATTATGTATCCTAGAATGTTTACAACAAAATAATGTTTCGCAGTGGCAAAAGAGTAGCGGTAAAAAAGACTAGATTATGATTTCCGGTTTGTAAATGCACGGATCAATTCTTTGGCATGATTACCGAAAAAAGATTTTTGACAGTGTGAAACTAATGTGTAGTTGGCTAAAAACTGTTCTGGCAGGTCAGGTAGATCTACTCGCACAGTTCATGAAATAATTAAAATGATCCAGGAAGTGAACAGGCGAGGTTTAAAAACGCCGCAGCTAGAGCATTGTTTGCCTCTTTATTTTTTTTAAATAGGTACTATACATGACATGTATAGTAGTACTGTACTTTTCCAAAAAAATTTTGGTTTGGGGGAATATGCGACGCGCGGAAACGGGAAGCATTGATTGCAGTATTTTGATCGAGAAACATGTTTTTTGGAAGGATTTTTTTTTACTACAAACAAAAAAAAAAAAAAATTTGGGTGTCACCTGGAACAAATAATTCTATAAATATAAAATGTGGAAAGAGCTTCGTGGTGTAGGCAATAGCACGAACGGAACGTGCGCGCACTTCACCGGTTTCTACCAAGTTCGTTAACCTAATTTCATTTTTAATGAATGCAGTGAGAACGACTGTTGGCAAAATGTAGAAATATGAGAAAACACGCCATTCTTTCTCGCCCCCTCAAACAGGCTCGGCCTCCCCCTGGGTCACTCGTCCACTTGTTGGAACAGTTTCAAATTTCAACGACTATTGCATTTTATATATCGTATTTTTATTATACTTGGCACAAATCGTTCGAACGTGAGCCAAGTGCCTTTGCATATTATTATCATCATACTCTTAGGTGTGGTCACCCTACTATCCCCCCTTCTACACCCCCGCATAATGTTTAAACGTGATCGTAAGTGTAGTTCAGAGAAGGGTGATTGGGAAAATCAAATTTATAAGAACTAGAAGAAAGAAAAAAATAATTTTAAAATATTGCAAACTAGACGGAATAACCTAGAAAAACCTCATTAAAATTTCATCAAACGAGATCAGCAAATCTTTGATTCGAAATCAATCGGTTGAACTTATGTAAACTACCTTGACTTTGTCTAAATATAATTATCTGGAGTTGTTTATAACTGGGCATTATTTTTGAAGCGGCATATTAAATTATTTAGATTTCTGAATTTTTTTTTTTTTGGTAAATAAAATGTGATGCACGCTGTACTTTATTGCAACATGAAGGATTGGTGTGAGGTCTGGAAATTATTTTTAGTGTTTTTTTTTTTTTTTAAAAAAAGTCCGCTGCCTACTGCTACTTTTCCTAGACTACGAAGGGATTGTCGTGCAGAATGTGTTGGTTGCACGAAGAGGTCGGGAACCAGCCAACACACGAGATGACCGCGACAGATTGAATAATTTACGACCATCTTTGAAGGCTTGTTTATTTACATTTGCGGTTCGACGTTTTAACTAAGCTACAATTCTTGTTTCTTTTAAAACTTTTTACGACATTTAAGTTTTAAATGCTTTTTTTTTTCTTCATCTTCTTTAGTCGAAAAAAAAAAATAATAATAATAAAACGAGGGTTTTATTTTTATTTAAACTTTTATTTTGTTTTAGTAAACGAAATTGAGTTTGAATCGGATTAATTTGAATACTGTAGAAGCGTGAATGTGTGACGTTCTGGTAAATTAGAATACAATTAAGTTACGAGAATGATATGGAAATATCCAAGGGAATCTGTTTTAAGTGTCATTGTTTGAGGGAAAAAGTGGTGGTTTTTTTTAGTAGCCTTAACATTTAAACTATGAGCAGAAAAGTATTTTGTTAAAGTTTACTTTGTCAAATTTGTGTAGTTGTTTCGCTCACCGAACATCGTTATCTTCATCGCAGACAAATAGGAAAAGCATATTATGCTTATCTTGTCACGCCCAACTCGTGTAATAAGCGACATATTTGAGTTGCACTGTTTATTTATACGGGAGAAAAGATATCTGCTGTAGGCTGTTTGATGCTTTGAACGTATCATCTTCGGGCAGAGAGATACATCTGATTTTAACGTATCCTGGGTGTTAAAAGAAAACAACTTAATTTGCTTTGGTAATGTCATTTTGAGACTGATATTAAAAAGTATAGGGGCGTGAAATTCATAAACGCGGATTTTTTTCTTTTCTGAGAAAGAATGTTTATATAATTAATGTTGAGACATGTTTATTTTGAAATTGTTCGAGTGCGAAAAATTATTAAAGGCTACAGTTAATAAAGAAATATTATATTTTTGCAACGTAAAGAGAAACAAAATCCCCTTCAGACGTCGTGATTTGTAGGCTGTGAAAAAGTGCATTAAACACGTTACGTCATAAATTAAGGCGAGTGCAACATTTTCTTCAATTAAAACATTCCGCTAAACACTCTGGCATTCGCGTTTATCGACCTAAAATCTGAATTGTCTACTCTTGCAATTTTTTTAAAAAAAACAATTTTGATTCTTGTTTGCGAGTGTAATTTAATTTTGGGATTAATTTCTTTTTTTAGCTTTGGATCTCGCTCAAAACAGTAACGTTCAAGATGCTTTTGTTATTGCCGTGGAACAACAAGCAAAAGAAAGATTGGAAAGATTATCAGCCTTGCAGAAAATTAAACCAGTCGATATGACAAAATTATCTCAACAGGTTAGTTTTTATTATTATGATTGTTAGTTTTTTTGTACTTATTAATTTTGAGAATTTGTTTTATATTATGTGATTTTAATTGACTTGAATCGAGTAGTTGATTTTTTATTTTCAAAGGGAAAAAATTATTCCATTAAAATATATTTTTATAAAAGTCAAATTCTGGGTATTTTAGTTTTACAAATATTCTTATTTATTTTCCGGTTTAAATATTTTCTTAAAAGGTGAGAATAAAATAGTTGTAAGCGAATGAGTCAAGTTAAAATGAGTCTGTAAAGTAAAATTATTATTTGAGGTGAGAAAGAGTTAAATAAGGAAAATGCTTTTCGTTTCTCGCTTAAATGTTATTCATGGAAAAAGCTTAAGATGAGATTATTTATGCTGACCTAAATCAAATTTGGAAGCGAATAATTTTAGACATATTTTAAGCTTTTAACACGATAAATTACAAATCCCCAGCTTTATTTATTACTGTCACAATGACGTTAAAGCTTTTTGATCTGGTAAACGCAGATAAAATTGTGATTTCTACTAAGTTGGTTTTATAAATGTATAAAATTAATAACCGATGTTTACAGATTGCGTTGTTATTTTCCTGTCCGTTAAATAATTGATGAGATGCTGTATTTCGTTACTCTAATTAACTTGTTCAGCTGTCTCTTGTTATTTTCAAATTATGATCGTTTGAACAGCTGAGAAAATCCATTCGTTACGTTTTTAAATACGTTGTTAATATTTCATTTTAATTACATTACAGTTGAGCCAAGAATCGTCTTCTAGTAGTCAAGAATTGAATGGCATAATCGAAGATAGTCCTATTTACGTTACTTCAGTTCCAAATCTAAGCCAATCCACGGGAAATATAAGGGCTGCCGTGAAAACATCGGATCTGATTAGCCGGCCTCATCACAGTTCGGTGGGCGGAAGAACGTTTTTGAGTCCGAACGGATTTTTAGAGAATACAACCGACGAGAATCGAAGCGGGACTGGCGCTGCTGTTACTGCGCCTGTCGAGGAAGAAATCGAATTGAAACAAAATTTTAGCCACGAACATCGGACTTCTTCGTCTCGCGGTAGCGGGTTAAGTTCAAGAAGCACTTTACCATTGCCCGCTACATCAACTGTTCGAAATTCTTCCAAGCAGGCGCGTTCGAAATTACATTCGCAGCGTTCGAGCGATAGTAGCGAGTCGGATTCTTTCGCCGAAGAACCAATTCCTCCATCTCAGGAAGTCATTTTGGATCGCTCGCCTTCGGGAAGTGGCAGGTGGGGCAAAATGAAACATCGAGGAGATGTAGACGGGAGGGAAGTGATACATCGTGAAATGGCAGTGGACGTGCCGGAATCATTTAAAGGATCGTCGAAGGCGCCTCCTAAATATCCTCCGCCCAAAAGCGGGAAAGATAGTGGTTCAAATTACTCTGATTCACCGAAGAAATCTCGCGGCGGTCGAGAGAACGGTTCTTCGAATAGAAGTGTGGGAGAGAAACACAGAGACATTCCGTTGCAGGATAGGTCGCACTCTCCTCATATCGTTAAGGGTTCGGAACCTGTGACTGGTAATGGAGTTCACACGGCTCCCAGACCTGCGCCGAGGACCGCCACCAGAAATAGTCCTAATCAAGAAGAGACATCTTTAACCGAAAGTCAAATGGATCGGATAAGGAAATATCAGGTTAGACGCATTTCTTTTACATTTTCTTTTCAAGAATAATAGTACTGAAATTTTAATTTCGGTTCGTATGGTCAAAAATGATCAACGCTTAAACCAAAATTAAATTTATTGATTTAATGAATGGTATCGGTATGCATTTTATAATACAGTAATTATTATCGAGCAGTGCGCTTTTATTTAAAAAGGTTTTTATTTTTTTGCGTTGAACTTTCTGCTGTAGGTTAATGGTGTGGGTGTTTCTTCTTGCACGTGTTTCCGGCGCGGTGACGAAGTATCGTCTAGTTCAAATTACTAAAATGTTTTAAAATGTTTGGGATTCCTCACGTTAGGCTACGCAAAGGTCACTTACTTAAAAAGTCATGGTTTCTGTTACTGTTATTTTGGAATCTTAGCCAGCTAGTGTTTTCTAAATTTTAAGATTAATGTTATTTTTTAGATTGTTTAATAACCAAAATATGTCGAGTTCAAAATATTTTCAAATTACAGTAAAGTACAGTAAATCATAAACGTCGGCTACGTGACCAAATTTGATTTCTACTCTGTAGGACTTGTTATTTTTTTTGATACAAAATTTTAATTAATTTATGTTATAAAATCAATTTATTAATTTTAATATGGCCGTTCTTATTTTTGCTTTACAATTATATTAAGTTATATTTTATTTAGTAAGTTTAATTATGTGGAACAAAATAAGCTTAATTAGGCTAACAAAAAATATAAGCACGCGTGATCAATATCTACTACCGTGCACGAGTTCATAAAGTATCTTTTTGCATTATTACTAGTTCTTCTATGTATTGAGCTTCACGAAAGGATGTAATATCAAAAGTTCAAACATCGCCTGAATTAGTCGGAAATTCTCATAGATTTCCTTGTCATTTTTATTTTTTACGTTACGAGGAACATGATGCATTGTTATGACTACATAAAACTCCTTTATTCATTTTTTGACGTTGCTATATTGTTGTGGAGCCTACTATTCGATTGATGCTGAGATCATTTTTTTTATCAAAAAAAAATATACCGGTATACAGTATACTTTTTTCTTAAAATTTACTTTTATCATACGACAACTATTAATCGTGCCATTTTTAATTTTTCTTAAAATAAAAACATAATGAACTTGTCCAGAATCTCTTTGCTTTAATTTGTTTACTTTTTAAAGAATATACAGTACTTACAATATTTTTTTTAAACCGCTTTTTATCTATTTGAGAGATGATTTTCGTTATCAGCAACAGAGAGACTTTTTATTGTTTTTTCGTTGATGTTGTAAATATAGCTACTTAAATATAAAGTGTACTTAAGATCATTCATTGAAAACATTCAACGATTTAATCTAATCCAATTTAAATATTTGCTTAGTTTCTGAAATCATAAGTGCGTTATTGCGAAGTTTTATTGAACTTTATTCATTTTTTGAACTGGAATTTTTATTTATGGTTAATAGTGCGTTTCGGATTTTCCGCAGGATCTACAAATTCCTTTTCGCATTCACAACTCTTTCTTCATTGTTCGTGATTAAAATGTTCGGTAGACTTTTTTTTTATACATTTATTTGATGGAATAGCTGTAGCTTAGCATAGCATGAATGCGCGGCTCGTTTTTGTGGTGAAGAGGTGAAAAATAGGGAGTGGAGGACAGGTACTACGTATCAGGTGGTCGCGTCCGACTGAGGTGAATTCAGAGAGGTAATTTAAAAAAAAAAAAAAGAGAAAAAAACTTTCCCACAGACTGTTCGTATGTTCTTTGAAGGTTTGCAGTTTTCTATGCACACAGGTACATATACACGTTTTTTCGCTCTTTCACCTTCATTACTACTGCCATAACAAACTTGGCGAATCATCGCTTATGTTGTGCACCTTTCTCGATGGGAACGTACTGAACGCTTGTTATTAGTGTTTGTGTGTACTTTCGTTACATGACCGCGTTTTCTTTAGATGTTTTCTGACGTTTTTACGCTGAACTCGTGTCTTAAAAAGTTCGCGATTATATTAATATTTTATTAGTTGTTGAGATTTGTCCAGATTTTATCGGGAATAATGATTTATTAAACTTCAGGGATTTACTTCGAAGGTATTTTCGTGAGTAGTGCCAGCGCCCACCTTTCGTTTCTTATCTTAACAAACTTGTTTCAACTACATACAGTATAGAATTGCCATATTTACTGTACAACTGTCACATTTGAGGATATTATATTATGCGGGGTTTTTTTTAATGAGGAAATACTTTTTAACATAACTTATATATTTTCAAATGTAAATAAATATTGTTTAATTTACTAAATCGTTGTATCTTTTTTTCAAATTGTAACTTATTTTAGTTTTAAAAAAATAGTTTAAAATAAAACTTGCTAAGTACCGGTAATTAATATACAGTATAATTATTTAATAAGTTACATAATACATGTATGAAGACAGTTAGTTTTAAGATGCAATTTATTTATATCGATGAAATTCCGTGACTTATTTTTAATAGTTTCTTGATGTCAATATTTTAAAGCGGAAATATTTTATTGATGTTTTTTTTTTTTAAATTGCAGGAAGATTTACGTAAAAGGAGAGAGGAAGAGGAACGTATTCAAAAAGAGCAAGACTTTTTGCGTGACTCGTTACGTGGTTCTAAGAAATTACAAGCGTTAGAACAAAATCCTCCATCGCAACTCTCCTCGGGTTTTATAAACTCCGCGTTTGAACTTGAAGATGTAGAGAGTGCCAAAAAAATTACTCGATCGCCAGCAACTTTAAAAAGAATTATTGGTATTAATATTTTAGTAAATAATTAAATAAACTAACACGGTATTAATTTGTGCGATTCAACTTGTAGGAAGTGGAGAATTGATCGGCATCTTACAGAGGCTTCATGGTCATTTGCGAACAAGTGGGCATAATATTGAGGATGAAAATTTAACGACGGTCGACTCTCTACTTAAAAATCCAGAATTTCAACAAGCGTTGAAGATTCATAATAAAATACAAAAATTGTGGTGCTTCCAAACTCCGCCATCTCCATTGTGTGCTGACTCACAGGAACTTGTGCAAGAGGTTTGGAATTATCAGTTATGATTATATTTTTTCGATATTTTATCTCGTTTTTTTCAATGAATTTTATTAGGTTGTGAACTCGTTGCACGAGTGTACACATCCAGAAGTTGCGGAACTAATAGATTTGCTCAATAAATACGAACTTGAAGGGTTGGTATACGCACACGACAAGATAGCTGAAAGAGAAGCAATTGTGGCTATGTTTCCCGATGACGAACTTTTGGAACGGGCTTCTCAGTATACCGAGGATAGTGTAAAAATTGTTCGAATAGAGAAAACTAATGAACCTCTAGTAAGTCGACTAATGCTATTTATTCGATAAAGATTTTGTAACGATAAATTTTATGTTTTAGGGAGCCACAGTAAGAAATGAAGGCGATGCGGTAATAATTGGTCGCATTGTCAGAGGTGGTGTTGCTGAGAAGAGTGGTTTGCTTCATGAAGGAGACGAAATTTTAGAAGTTAACGGTATGGAGATTAGAGGGAAGTCTGTCAATGACGTTTGTGACATTATGGTAACGGTTCGATTTAATCCCGTTTTAAATGAAAATTTATAATTTTTTTTAAAAAAATATTTTAGGCGAACATGACGGGCACTTTAACTTTTTTGGTTGTACCTAGTCATTTTGATGTTTCTAATTTGTCTACAAGAAATGCTGTGGTTAGCGCTTTTGTTTCTTTTAAAATAAGATTGTTGTTTAAAATTTTATGTTGATATAGATGCACATCAAAGCTCACTTCAATTATGATCCGGAAGAGGATATGTATATTCCTTGTAGGGAATTGGGCATATCATTTCAAAAAGGAGATATTCTCCACGTTCAAAATCAAGAAGATCCAAATTGGTGGCAGGCTTATCGAGAAGGGGAGGAAGATCAAACGTTGGCCGGACTTATACCATCAAAAAATTTTCAGCAGCAGTATGCTTATTTTTTTTCTATAAAATTTCATTAAAAAATTTCATTCGAAATTTCATTTGGCTTAGACGAGAAGCAATGAAACAAACGCAAATTGGTGATAAAAATAGTCAGGAAAAACCCAAAAAGGGAACGTTATTATGTGCCAAAAAGAATACAAAGAAAAAGAAGAAGAAAGGCTTGTACAGTGCAAATTTTAATGATGGTAATTTATTTGAAATGGTTAATTAAAGCTGTTAGTGACAATAATTTTGGTGTTTAGATGTTGACGTCGAAGAAATTTTAACTTACGAGGAAGTTACTTTATATTATCCAAGAGCTAATAGGAAAAGGCCTGTGGTATTAATTGGACCTCCTAATATCGGTCGACATGAATTAAGGCAAAAGTTAATGGAAGACGTTGAAAGATTCGCAGCTGCCGTTCCACGTAACTTTTATTTTAAATTGAATAATGCTTAAATTAATTTTGTAAATTAAATGCGTTTCCATTAATTTATAGATACAAGTAGACCTAAAAAAGATGAAGAACTTGATGGACAAGATTATTGTTTCATTTCGCGACAGCAGTTTGAATCGGATATTTTAAGCCGAAGGTTTGTCGAGCACGGAGAATATGAAAAAAATTATTATGGGACTAGTTTAGACGCTATTCGTACAGTCGTTAATTCAGGAAAAATATGTGTTCTTAACTTACACCCTCAGGTTCGAATTTTAATTTTTTTTTGTCTATATTTGCCGTTTTTTTAACAATGCTTTATTTGTTATTATAGTCGTTAAAAATATTAAAGGCCTCAGACTTAAAACCATTTATTGTATATATCGCTCCGCCTTCTTTAGAAAAGTTGAAGCAAAGTCGAGCGAAAATGGGCATAACAGCCAAGGTAGAGTTTTGAAAATAATTATATTTGTCTTACTTTTTACATTACTAACAACTTATAATTGATTTTCAAGGATGATGAACTAAAAGACATAATAGAAAAAGCACGCGAAATGGAAGAGAATTATGGACATTATTTTAATTTGGTTATTGTAAACTCGGATTTGGAGAGAACCTACAATGAACTGTTACACGAAATAAATATTTTAGACAGGGAACCTCAATGGGTGCCGGCAGCTTGGCTTCCGAATGAAATCAACTGATTTTATGAAAATGCAGTGGCGTAATTTTTAAGCTGCGCGTGTAAATAATTCTGTATTGTTAAAGCTTTATTATTGTAGTTGAATCTATAATGAAAATTTGTTACAAAAAAGTACCAAAATACTATTGAGGCAAACGAGTTAATTGAGGTTATTGCTGTTCGAAAGTGTACAAAATAGAAGGTTAGTTTCTTTACTGACATTATCTAATTATTTCATTTCATTCTTCTTTGTGTGCCACAAATATGTTCAGTCTTTCCAAGTATTGAAGTGAGCAAAGTGGTCACGAAGATTGTCTTCAAATGTTTTTTTTGTACATAATAATGAAATGTGCGCTGTTTAATAGATGAAATCTATATTAACCTAGTTTATCTGCTCCCACCTTGTTCATTTATCATTATTTTGTACAGTATAATATACATCACCATAAGTATTCATATGCAAATTGATGACCACATAGCCGTTTTTGATGATTTTATTTTACACTTCTACTGTAATTGATTATTAGTTTGTCGGTAATTAAGTGTTTGAGAAATCTTAATGAAAAGATACCAGAAAATCCTTTAATTGTGTACTAACTTATTAACTAATCTACCGTATTTTAAAATAATTTTTCTTTCATTTTCATTATTTCATGGCCATCGTTTGTATTTTTAATGATAGATTCAAAGTTTACTTTATTAAATCTATTTTATTCCGAGTTCTTTAATTACAGAATCTAAATGCGAAAGTAATTCCTCATCTGATAAATTGAAATCATTATCAGACCAAATTTCACGAAGCTTCTTCAAAATAGAAGAATAATGTTTCCCAGTCTGAATGCCTTTCTCTTTCAATGTAAAGCCAGTAATAGGAAATTTCGGAGGTTCCCACGCCTGGAATTCTTTAAGAAGGTCTTCTTCTCCACGGTATTTAAATACTTCACAAATCCATTCTTGAATGTGAAATCTCTGATGATTGCTTTCGTAACATAACTTTTGATAGGGCCTCAAAGTTTTCTGATGCGGCTTATCACCTCTATGCGTTACGGCGAATAAACCTAAATCTCTTTCATAGGCACTGAATTTCTGACGAAGATGGAGTTCCATCATCTGATTACAAAAAAAAAAAGGGTAAGTAGGGTAAATTTTATTAATAGATTTATAGTGTCTTACTTCTTTTTCGTTATTTAACAATGCTGTTAATAGTGTTATAGGTTGCGGCTTTAAGTGTTGCGCACGTTCAAATACAGTCTTAAAATTTTCGACGTTAGGTGATTTTGGTAGTCCTAAAATTACAGTATTTTAAAAATATTTAAAGCAATGTTTTCATTAACGAACCAATATAAGGAGCGAGGCCCGCGTTGAGCATAACTGGTATCAAATGTCCAACATGATTTCCGGCTAATATTTTTTTCAATTCAGACCAGATGCGTTCTCCGGAAATTCCTATAAATCAAAATTTTTTGTACCGATGTACACATGCTTATGGCACCTATAATACTAACTTGCTAAACCATCAGCATTTTCTTTAATTGCATCTAATGTGCTTGTTTCGTGATTATCTGGATTATCCGAAATTCGGCCATAAAACCTAATCAGATTCTTAATTTATAGATACATTGTTTAGGTAGAAATTTTATTACCTGAAATAGCGCAAAATTCTTAAGAAATCTTCACGAATTCTAGTAGTTGGGTCTCCTACAAATACCACCCGTCGTTTTTTTAAATCTTCGACACCATTAAAATAATCGTATATCGTGCCTTCAAAATCTGATCATAGAAAAAGAAATTTTAGCATTTTGGATATTTCCCGTTAATTATCAGTCCGCCACTATTGGGTTGCATTGACATTTATTAATAGCGGTGTACAGATAACAGGAAGGGTCAAGATCTTTATTTTACCTAAAAATAAAGAATTGATTGTCAGATCTCGTCTGTTTGCATCTAATTCCCAGTCAGTCGTAAACTGAACTTGCGCCCTTCTTCCGTCGGTAATTATATCAATTCTTAGCGTTGTTACCTTTATTAAACAAATTAAATTAGACAATAATGATGCAAGTTCATGCAACAAATAATTTTTATACCTCAAAATTCACTTTATCGTTGATTCTTGCAGTTACAGTACCATGAGCCTCACCATTCTTGTTTAAAACCCTGATTCCTAATTAAACTTTTTAGATTATAACGCATGCAAAATTTAGCTTTGTAGAAGTACCTTCTTGACTAAATAGATTATTCATTTGTTCTGGAGTAGCTGTAGTAGCAAAATCCAGATCTTCAGGTATTTTATCCGTCAATAAATCCCTAACAGCTCCGCCGGCGATTCGTAATTCAAAATCATATTTTTTAAATAAGCCAACAAGTTTCTCTAGTTCAGGTGTAAATAAACTTTTAAAATGAGGACTATCGAGTTTCATCTTGATTAATGGTCTTCGAACAATAGATGAAAGGTAATTCGGGTTTTTGTTAAACGAATATTTTCTTAAAAATCCTTTTTTAATTAAAATATGCGTTGCTAGAAGTTTAAAAGATGAGACCAAGCGCATGATCAAGGCAAGGCAAGCCTAAAATCCCTACCGGACTGGAATCAGCTGTTGATTTCGTTTCCGGTATGCGAATAAACTACCAATTGGTGGCGCCACGAGTACGAGTCAATCCGGGATAAAAGTCGGTCATAATATCGGTCGTCCAAGTTATGTCAGCAATACGTACACAAATGATCGGATTATGTGAGCAGATCAAAGAAGCGATCTTGGAACTAGGAACCAAAGTAAATAAAATACGAAAATTGGAACTTAGAAAAGATGGACACTGACGAGATTTACAGTAATGGGTAAGTTGACATCTAATTTATTAATTATAATTTACTAGTAATCAAGGAAGTATAGGTACAGCTACTGTATAATTTGATCCTTATTTATTCTGTACTGCTTTTAACAGATCCCGTGCATAATCAGTCTGGCAGAATTTATAAATTACTATTACACTGTAACCGACGCCACATACGGCTAAGCAAACTGTTGTTCCAAATAGAAATCTGTCAGTTGTGTTTCCTTTTAAATAATTTGGCACACCTTTGCTACCCTACAATATAGATTTAGGAGAAATACGTATATAATTTCAAGCGGCATGGATGTTATACCTCAAATCTTCCTTTAAGCTTTTGAAAGAACTTAAGTTGAGGCACAGTTCGCTTCGTTCCTGTACCATGGTGCATATTCCTAGCAAGCAAAGTTCTGGCTGAAGAGCAACACTGAAAAGTGATAGTACCGGTAATTAGTATACATTAATTTAAGGCGTATAATTTTTAATTAGAGATTTGGCAGAAATAATACTTTCAAAAGTTCCATTATTTATACAAATTACAATCAATAACTTTATAATCAAGAGTTCAGTTGACTATTGTTGCACATGGATGGAGTGTGTAGGTGGTAGCACTGTTGATGTTGATTCCATCTTTTCAGATAGCTTATGACCCGATCCGTTCACATATCTCTGATCCGTTGAACGATATTTTATTGTATTCTTTTTATAAAACTTGATAATCAGAAAGATTTTACGATTTCCAGAATTAAAAATTTTTAAACTGTAATTTTTTAGACTTGAAATTATTTCAGTGCTTTCCATTTTTTAAAAAGAATTATAATATATCAAAATACAGTTTTGGAATTAATTTTTAGTAAATACAGTAATAAAGGTTGCAATGTTACTCAATATGTTTTATTTTTACACATTAAAAAAAAAACATTTAAATTATATACAATTTATTTATTATTTTTTTTTACTAATAAAAAAAATCAGTTTTCAAGAAATATAAGGCGTAATTAAAGATATATCAGGAAAATCTTCTTTATTTAATTTGTATTGATGTAGTTCGATATCAACTCGTAAATCGCTATCTCCTCTCTTTTCTTGGTATTTAGGTAAAGATTTTAATGGGCAAGCCATCGGAAGTGTGTAAAAATAAGGGTGCAATAAAGCCTACAGAAAAATAAAATAAATGATTTTATATAATTTAGCATCGTATTATTATTTCAAAATTAATTTTCAAAGCTCACATCATTAGCAAGAATTCTTTTATCAGGTGGATAATGTATAAATTCTTTTAACAGATCCACTGCGTTTTGACTGGCATCGGGGACTACGTCTTCCATCGGAACCCCATCCATCTCCGGAAAAGTGATTTTATTATAATCCGGCAAAGTAGTCAACTCCTAAATAGTTTTTATAAAATAATTATTATTTTTTAAAAAAAAAAATTAAGCGTTAACAGTATTGTCAATGGAATTTTTGCTTACTGGCCATGTAGTTTTCGAAGGAGTTCCAAGTGTTCGCATTACAATACACAGTTGATCTATGTCATTTTCGCCCTTTAACAAATATTATTATTAATAAACAGGAGTTTTAAAAAAAATGTTGGACGAAATCAAAACTTCATATCAGAACTTACGGGAAATAACGGAGAATGATTTAACATTTCACCAAAAATGCATCCAATGGCCCTGAAAAATATTTTTAATCAAACAGATTCTATTTTTCGATATCCATTTTGAAAAAAAATGCAAATTTACCATAAATCAACAGCTTCGTTATAATGCCGAGCACCGAATAATAACTCCGGAGATCTGTACCATCTATAAAATAATATCCAATTTGATGATATAACTTTTTATTCCCCACATTTTTACTACATGATTGTAATAAAAAAAAACCTTGTTGCTACTTGGTGACTGTATAGTCGCTCTCCTTCTTGAACCATCACTCGCGCTAAACCAAAATCAGCTACTTTTAGAACTCCATTGCTACTGAGTAAAAGGTTGGCTGGTTTTAAATCGCGGTGAATAATATTCAAACTATGGCAATAAGAAACTGCTTTTAGCAGCATTTGCATGTAGGCTTTGATTTCGCAAATTTGAAATTTGTTGGTAGCTTGGCGCATAACTTCGGCTAAGTCAGTTACCATATATTCAAATACTAAAACAAAACCCGATCCGTGAGGAAATACGTCCAATAACTTTACAACCTATTTTTAAGTTACAAGATAAGTGAAAATATAAATAAATTTTAGGAGATTGAAAACGCTTACGTGTTCCGAGTCAATTGCTCTCAATGTTTTAATTTCTCTAGAAATTTTTTAAAAAAAAACAACAACGTGAACCAATTTATTAAGCTTTTTTTGTCTGATTTAATATACTGTATTACCTTAAAGCTGAATTTGGGATTCCGTTTTCAAAATTCTTTAGAGGAACTCGTTTCATTGCAACTATTTTTCCTGTCTTTACAATTTTTAATTAACTTATTTATTTTATAATTATAAGTTTTTTTTAAAAATTGAAATAATACCTGCAAATTTGTGGCCTTTAAAACTACTCCATGAGCTCCTTCACTAACTCTACCTATTATATTATAACAATTCATTTTTATGGAAAATTTAAGATTGACAACTTTTGTAAACAGATTTTCCAGTTAGTTTTAGCTGTAACCATGGCAACATGTAAGAACAAAATGGTTCTCACTAATACGTTCCGCGACATTCGGATCACGAGTGTTGTGGCACCGATTCGAAAGTTTTGGTTGATGCGGACTTTTTGTCCACAAAGGAAGTTACAAATAAGGTCACTTAACGTGTGAACAGCTTGCGAGGTGACCCCTTTTGCCACTTCCTCTTTGTTTTACGTATTTCCGCTTTAGCAAAACTTTCGCGCGCATTTTGCTTGTGATTGTGAGCGTTGATTCAAAGCATTGACAAACACTTTTAATTGTAGCGGATTTATGTATTTAATTATTAATTTTTAAATCTATTTATATAATTGAACGCTATTCAGGAATAAAAAGTGCGAGAAAATTGTAGAACCATTCCATCTACTCTGGAAAGATCTATGGAAAGAAGCAGAAGGCAAGTTTGTAGGCTACATAACATTGGCTAGTACAGAATGTGAGTGAATTTGTAAGTTAATTAGATTGGAAAGGATAAAAAAAGTATTATTGCTAGAAGATTTGAGACTAGTGATGATTATCGCGAAATAAAACACGTTACGGGTGTATTTAATTATAAATAGTGTATACGCGCTTTTAAAAATGCTTCGACTCAAACATAGCAAGTCTTTCAATAATAGAACTCTTCGTTCGCGAAGTTGTAGAAATAAAGACGTAATTCTATCTAGTAGTGATAGAAATTTGAGAAAAGTTAAAACTCGGGGTGAGAAGTCTTCCGAGACGGTGAAAAGTAGCACTCCTGTAAAATCATCTCCGAATGCTAGTTCTAGAGAAAGCTTTGGCAGCGACAGAGAAAATTTACCTATTCCACTATCTCCTATTGCTGCTTGTGACAACATCAAAAGTAAGTTATTATTACATTTTATTTTAACGTGCCTCGACTTATATTTATTTATTTTTTTTAACAGAGAAGGCAAACTCAAAAGAAGTTAAAAAATGTAAATCTACCACTAGAAAGCGACTAGGTGATTTATTTGACGATAATAATGCTGGCGAACCCAAATGGAAACAAACCAGGCGGCGTACTTACTGCAAATCAGGAGAAACTTCTAGCGAACCATCTTCTCCCGAACTGAAAGATCCATTTTCTTTATTCAGTAGACCCGATGAACGGCAACCAAAGTTAAAACCCATTGAAGTTATGCCGCCGGCTAAAATTTCGAAAGCGCAACAAAAATCTAAAAAGCTTGACAAAAAAGTAAGTTTACATTTTAAAATTTGAATAAAATTTAATTTTTTAAATTTTTTTAAAAATAATATAATGCTACTTTCTTTTGATAAAGTTCGAAAAAGAATTTCAAGATTGGTGTAAACAGTTTTCAGAGGATTTGGAAGTGGCAGCTCAGACGGAATTGATCATCGAGTGAAGTTTGTGGGAAAATTTATTCTAAATTCGTAAAGTGATATAATTTTCTAAAGACGAGAAAGAACAATGTAACAAATTTCGGTGTGCATGTACATGTATTCATCAACATAACATTCATCATTGCATATTTTTATTCTGCGGAGTTTCGCCGTATCCATGCCTCTCATTGCATTTTTCGTTTAACTTGTATAATTACAATATACCGGTATCAAAATTGCATATTTTAAAATACATTCTATAAAAGTGCACACTACGATGTTTTATGTCTACGTACAGAGCTTTCTACGAATTCTCAACAAAACTATTATTCAGTAGGCTACATGTAGTTGAAATTCTGTAAATGGCCCTCAATTTATTGATGGTGCTCATTGAAATACAGTATATTTGGCGTTGTTTGCAAAATTAAATACGTTAAGTTGTAATGCGTTACAACTATTTTGCATAATTTTGCTTTTATCATTCAGATTCATTACTATTAATTTTTTGAAGTTGTGAACTTGACCTTTGCGACAGTGCTGCCACTTGACGGTCACCCCACGCGTTTGCATTGATTTTTCCGTGAGCGGTGCCGGCATGTTTTAAATTGTTTTGAGAAGTGGTTTAATTTATGAGGAGAAAATGTTTTATTATATAAAAGTACTGCGTTTGAAAAAAGTTTCTAAAACGTTTATTAAATATTATTGTGAAAAAGTTCAAAATAAGTATTCACAGACGATTTTCTTACCAAAAACTACACTTTCCCTTCGCTTAGATGGAGAGAAACGAAAAGAGATGGATGAACACGTTCTCAAAGTAAAGCGAAATTCATAAAAAGCTAATTAATTAATATGATGGTTACTGACATTTATAGGAAGGCAATTTTAATAACTTGTACAAGCATTATGAAATCTCGAAAAGCAAAGTATTTGTATTACATGATGGACCCCCGTATGCAAACGGTAGTCCTCATATAGGGCATGCAATAAATAAGGTGAATGCAATTGGATTGGATTTATTTTCTATAAAATATTTAGTTTTTGTGTTGATTATTAGATTTTGAAAGATATTACGAATCGAGCAAAATTACTTCAAGGTTATCAAGTTCATTATATCCCAGGTTGGGACTGTCATGGCTTACCTATCGAATTAAAGGCTACTACAAATGAAACTGACCAAACTACAAAAGATCGAAATGATTTACAAGAATCAATGCACATTCGAAATCAAGGTTGTTTTAAAATAAATTTTTTTTTTACTTTTTGTTTATATGAATTTTGTTATAGCTAGAAAATTTGCTGAGGAAGCTATTCAAATTCAAATGTCTGCATTTAAAAGATGGGGTATTATTGCTAACTGGGACAAATGTTACTATACGTTTCATACAAATTACGTGATTGATCAGCTAACTTTATTTTATAAATTATACTCAAAAGTAATAATTAGAAAAATTTGGTCTACAGAATTTAGATTTTGAATTTTTTATTGGCGATTAATTTTGTTTTAGAGTTTAATATTTAGAGATTTTAAACCTGTTTATTGGTCTTATTCAACAAAGTAAGTAGGCCTACCCGTACACTTATACAAAATAACCTAATTATTATGATAGTTACGATTTTTATAAAATTATTTTTACTAGGACAGCTTTAGCTGAAGCTGAATTAGAATATAACAGTAAACATAAAAGGTTGCAAATTGTTTTTTTTTTATTATTATTTTGCATAATTTAAATGGGATTTTATTTTATAGCACGTCTGTTTTTTTCAAATGTTTATTGAAACCGAGGTCGGAATTATTTGGAAGTGATGATGTATATGCTCTCGTTTGGACAACTACTCCGTGGACTATACCCTGTAATAAAGCAATATGTTATGCACATGAACAAAAGTAATCGAATATTTATATTTCTTCTATTTCAATTTTTTGTTAAGTTTAAATTTTACTATTTTCATTTTAGATATTGCATTGCTCAATGCACTTCTTCGAATGAAAAGTATTTGATTGCGCAAAATTTAAAATCGAATCTAGAAAATACTTTATCAAAACAATTTTTAATTTTAAAGGAAATAGACGGTAATTGAATTAATTTATTGAACGTGTATAAATTAATAGTTAATACTTTATTATAGGAAATTTGTTGAAAGATTCCTTTTATTATCATCCGATATCAAATGAAGAATTTCCATTGTTACCTGGCAGACATGTAACTACAGATGTTGGCACTGGTCTTGTTCATGCAGCTCCAGCCCACGGTCCGGATGATTTTCTAATTGCAGTTGAAAATAAAATTCCAGTAGTAAGAGTGTTGTAAAATAGCTATGCGGTAGAATTTACAACAATCTAAAAATGTTATAATTTAGGAATGCCAGGTGGACGAAGAGGGCAAATATACAAAGGAAATGGGCCCACTTTTTGAAGGAAAATTTGTTTTAAAAGAGGGAAACCAAACAGTTTTGAATCTTCTGGGTAATAAAATGTTATTTAGTGAAAACTACTTTCATAGTTATCCGTATGATTGGAGAAGTAAGAAGCCCGTAATTGTTCGCGCAAGTTCTCAGTGGTTTTTTGACGTGGACCAAATTAAGTCTAAAGCCATTGTATTTTGAAATATTTGTATAATTTGGTATTTGAGCAATGTAATTATTAATTGAGTCATTTACATTTTTAGAACTCGTTAAATGGTGTAAATGTATTTCCTTCTGAAGCAAAAATGGCAATGATCGCTCAATTAAAAAATCGACCGTTTTGGTGCATCTCTCGTCAGAGGGTTTGGGGTGTTCCAATACCTGTATTTTATGATACTGAAACTAAAAATATTTTATTTAATAAGTATGGATTTATTTTCAAACTCGGAACAACAAATTTAAAGCTAATTATTTCTATAGGAACATTTTGGATCACTTAATTAAATTAATTGAAAAGCATGGGACTGACTTTTGGTGGACATTGCCGGATGATATTTTATTACCAAAGCATTTATTAAATGAAGCATCTAAATCTCGTTCATTTGAAAAAGGTAGCGACATTCTTGACATATGGTTTGATAGCGGATCTTCTTGGAACCATGTTCTTAAAGGTTCTTAAAGAAATTTGAGTTCGTTTATGGTTTTATTTCAAGTCTTAAAATTTTAAATAAGTTTTTTATTTATTTAAAAATTAAGATTTTAACGGAGAATCAGACATTTTATTTGAAGGAACTGATCAAATTACTGGGTGGTTTCAATCAACTTTGCTTTTAAGTAGTGCCTTGAATGAAAAATCTCCTTACAAGTAAACCGTAGTATATTTATTTGAATATATATTTAATTAAAATTATTTTAATTAGTTTTCTTATAATATATTTGCAATTTAAGGAATCTTTTTATACATGGATTTGCAATTGACGAACAAGGAAAGAAAATGTCTAAATCCGTGGGTAACGTTGTTGATCCTAAAGTTATAACGGATGGTGGCCATAAAAAACCCTGTTATGGTGCGGATGTTTTGCGATGGTGGGTAGCTGCTCATGGGATTGGACATTTAACTATTCCAGTAGGAGATAATATTATGAAAATGTGTTACGAAGATGTACAAAAGGTCTGATATTTATAAAGTTTTTATTTTATTTTATTGACATTTTTTGGTGCATTTTAATTTAGCTTCGTGGTGTACTACGGTTTTTGGTTGGCACTCTAAATGATTATAAATTACCAGATGAGGTAATTATATCTTCTTTGTTGGGTATTGATCAGTACATGTTGCATCAACTGGTGATTTTCAAAAAAGAAGTAAGTTTTCTAACATTATATTTAATTTATAGACTTTTTTTTAAAAAAAAAATTGCATTTGAATCTAGGTAATTGAGGCTTATAATAATTATTCATACAATCGAGTTGCTAAATTAATTAAAATGTTTGTAAGTGGAAACGTTTCATCATTTTACTGCCATCTTGTCAAAGATAGGCAAGTTACTTAGTATATTAATATTGCTGTTTGACAGAATTATTGTTTTTGTTTATATATCTATCTAGGATTTATTGTGATTCGATTCAGAGTTGGAAACGACAATCTGCACTTTTTGTTATTCAGCAAACTTTAAATGTTATTTTACAGTTGCTCTCACCGGTGTTGCCATTTTTGACTGAAGAAGTTTATATAAATTATTCAGGTTGGTTATCTATTGTAAGAAATGGTGTTTACTAAGAATATTGAAGTAATTGATTTATTTAAAGAAGGTAAGCAACCTTCTATTTCAAGTTGGGCATTGCCTTGTATGGACAACTGGGAAAATAATGAATTATTTAATTCTGTTGAAAAGATTTTAAAAATTAGGAATGAGCTTAATAAGTTAGCTGCAGCAAATAAATTTCGACTCGGTGATGCTGATTTAATTATGATTATAAATGCCAAGTTTGCTGAGGAACTTGAGGTATTAACTACATGAACATTTAAAAATACCTGTACTTAATTTTTAAATTTACATTTTTAGATTGTTCAGACCCGAGAAAATAGTGTAAGCTCTTGTCTATGTGAATTTTTTCAAGTTTCTCAAGTCACTTTGATTACGAGTGAAACAAATGATTATATTGAATCCTATCTTTTAAACGACGACAGAGATACTGATATAATTGGTAAAATTGTAATAATATAGTTTAATCTAAAATTGGATTTTAAAAAAAAATTATTACAGGTATAAGTTCATCAGAGATCTGTAGATTTATTTTAAAAAAATCTAACAAATGTATGTGTCCCAGATGTCGAAGAAGAATTTCTGTTGTTAACGATGTTTTATGCGAAAGGTGTGAAGAAGCTGTTAATAATTTGAAATAAAAGGTAGAATATTAATATTTCAGCAAATTAGGCCTAAATAGTACATGTACTGTATTTATTTTAATTGAAACATTGAACTACCTTGCACGGTATTTTTACTAAGAAAATTTTTAATTTGAGTAAATAATTAAATTGCGGTGAATATACCGTATTTTGAAATTTTGTATTAATAGTTTTTTTTTTACGTTGTTGCTGTGGTAATATTTTTATTAATACCCCAACCACCCACATGCCCTATGACCCCAACCATCTGATTTCGAATTCGTCTGCTATATTCTCAAGGTGCAATCAGTTTCTGGGTTTGCTGTCAAAGTTTTTGTAAATAAAAGGGTGGTTTTAATGATTTAAAATTTTAAACTATGTCTTGTGAGATTTGCATTCTTTCGTCTATTCAAAACGTTAAACAGATAAGAACTCTCTTATTTCCAAATTGTAAAGGAAAAGAAGGTAATGCATATTGCGGATGTTTAGAAATCGAATATAGATGAGTACTATAATATTTTCTTTCATTTGCTTATAGAAAAGAATACTGATTGGCAGCAAGTAGATTGGAGTTGGAAAAACGAATCTGTAACCGAAGCAATAGAATCTGATTCATGGTTACAACAATGCTTATGCTCAATTTCTCCTATTGGAGACGTATTCGCCATTGCAAACGAGGACACTGCCGTGTTTTTAACATGTCTGTATTTTAATTGAAGATTATAGATTGCAATTTTTAATGTTAGTAACTGTTATGTATGATGCAGTGAAATGGGAAGACAGTTTTGAACATGGATCAAATGAACGATTTATTGTTAGCGGAACTGAAACACTGCCTGCATCTGAGGAATTGTAAGCCTACGTGTTTAGTTTTATCATGATCTATGGTTTTATCGTCGTGACTTGTATTCTTCATTTTCAATTTTTTTATTTAGCGATGGAATAACTAGCATTTTTTGTTTGCCACTTGCATCAAGTCGGCGGTAAGTCGGGTTATTTATATGTAGCCTATCATTATCCTAATATATTAGTTCAAATAGAAGTTCGTACGGTCGACCTGATTGGACTGCTGTAGTTATCGGTACTCGTTTGGGCCACGTAAAAATATTTACCGAAAAGGGACATTTATTAGTATCTCAGAAATTTCACGAAGAACCTGTTACTGGTTTCAAGTGTCGAACTTTTGATCCTCATATAAGTGCTGCTCTTGCCGAACAGGTAAAATGATAATTGTGTTAAAAAGATATTTTTCATGTTACTGGTAATTATTATTATATTTTAATTTAAGCAAGAAGAAGTTATCGTTTTGTATAAAACCGCTGTAGTTACTATTGATGGATTTAGTTTATACCAAACTTTACGCGCTTGCAGAAGTCAAGTGGCCAAAGGTTTATTTTTTTTTTACATTTTTTTTATTTACATTTTAATGAATTTTTGGCTAAAGCAAATTTTATATTTAGCTACTGCTCGCGGAAGTGAAAGTATTCAACCACCACCAATTGCGTACAAAAAATGGGTATTTCAAGATCAAGACTTGATCCGTGATTGTGAAAGCCTCGGTAATAATTATTGCGAAAATGATTATTTAAAGCCAAGTTGAAACAATTGTGGCTTTTCTTTTGCAGGTGTTGCATACGTTAACATATTTGATAATTTGATGAATATATCTATTCAAAAAGGACATTGTGTTCATGCTAGTATGTTGACGTCTGCAGCTTCTGTTTTTCTCACTACCGGTCAGTCTCCATATGCCAGTTTTTGTTATGCAGTGGAAGTAAATTTTGAGAATGTTATATAGATTACGTGCATTATTATTATTTTTTTTATTACTATAAAGGGTAGTTCACCGGTTTTAATGAAGGATGTCGCGACCGCGGTTGCGTCTAAGTTGAAATCTGTTATAACGTAAAACAAATTGATAAATAATAGATTTGCTTTGAGAAAATACAATTGTAAATTATTATAGAAATTTTTTTGGTGGAAATTCAAAAACACCTGCTGATAAAGTGATTGCCAAAATTGAGCCTGCCACGCCTTTGCCAAACCGGTATTTTAATTTGATCAAATTTTAGATGTATTTTAATTTAGTTGTAAATACATATTTTAAGGTTTGAATTAAGAGATTCTATACGAATGGGAGAAAGAATTTTTACTTCACCAAATCGGTGTTTATCAGCTATAACTGACGATTTTGGGAGAGTAATTTTAATTGATAATGTGGAAGGAATTGCCGTTCGCATTTGGAAAGGTAGGTGTAATTTATTTATTTTTTTGAAAATTGTATTACATTATTATAGAGTTAAATACAAATAGGTTATCGTGATGCTCAATGCGCATGGATTGAAGTTAATGAAGACGAGTCTGAAACTGTCGAAGGACGAGATAAAAATGTTCCGTTAAGAATTGCCAATTTTTTGATTATATATGCTCCTAGAAGAGGAATATTAGAAGTAAATTGTTTTTCATTAATATTGTAGAAAAGATTATTTATAATTACTGTATAATTATAATGTCAGGTTTGGACCATTCAACAAGGACCAAGAATTGCAGCATTTAACATTGGCAAACATGCTCGGTAAATAGCTTTTACGATCATGATTTATTATTTAAGTTTCATTATTTAAACAGATTGATTTACTGTAATCATGGAATTCTGGGTTTGACAAACGTAAAATCTGCACAAGACGGTAAACTTCAATCGAAAAGCGTTTATTTTTTGGATGCTGAAGGTGTAATTAAGACAGTTACCATTCCTTTTCATTATGCATTGAGGTTTGATCTCGTCAAATTAATTTTTTGGAATTTTTTTTATTAAAATGGAAATTATTTTTAGTGCAAAATTTAGCAAAAGAGTAAGGGATTTACATTTATTTAATAAATTGAAGGCATATTTAAAAAATATCAAGGACGACTTAGATCAAGTTTTTGAAGATATTTCTGAGTTTATAATTGATATCAAAACTAATACTATTCTTTTACAAGTAAATAGTCAAATTTCTTCACCATCTTTTGTTTTTCAATACTAAATATTAAATTATAGGCTTTAGATTTGATAATGACTGATAAATATTGCTCAGTTGACTTGTTAAAATTTGTTTTTACAAAATTGAAGGATCACTTATTAACTACTGGTAATTATTATCAATTTTTTTAATAAAATGTGGTTATCTAAAAAAAAAATTGTTTTCAATTTTAGATTCTAAGTTGATGGATTTGGAGAGTAAACTTCTATATTTTGATTGTTTGCGAAAGTTGCAACTATTGGATTTTTTCGAAAATATTGAGAAAATGGAAAATAAGGCTATTAATACAAATGATGAGGATAAGCCGTTGAGAGTTTTATCTGAAATATTTAACGTAACGGAAGCGGAGGTTGATTTAATCCTTGGTCGAATTGGAAAATACTATAAAAATTGTAATGCTAAGAAATGTGTCAAATTTGAAAGAAATGAAAGATTGCAAGTTGGAAATTTCTTGTTATGCTTTCAAACTTACTGCACTACATTGCCTAACATTGATGTGGATGCTTCTATTGCTGACGTTACAGACACGTTCACTATTTCACTAAATTCTACAATTACTGAACCTGAATTAACTAAATTGGGTACGAACAATAATTGAGAGTTTTCATTTATATTAATTTATAAATTAATTTAGCTTACTCAATATTTGATGGTTTTCTTCATGGAAATATTGAAATAGAAGAAATTAAACGATTGTTATTTACAAGTGGAATCGAAATGGAAATGTTTATGGTATTTGATGTGCTTTTTTTGTGTCATTCATTTTTTTTCTTATTAAGGAATTTTTCTTTTTTAGAATTTACTAATCAAATGTTGGTTACAATTTGATGTAAATCTCGATAATCACATTTGCTTAAAAAATTTATTTTTATTATTGAATTTTCTGTCCTGTTCAACTGGTAAGATTCATTTTTTTAAAATATAAAATTATTGAGCACTATCTGATTTGAATTTATCTATTGACTAGGAACTTTAAATAATATCCCTGAAAGCAAAAATGGGCTGTCATTATGGAAAACATTTGGAAATATTTTTATAAAATCGAATAATATTCCTGCGGCTTATACAGTTGCGTTAACTTGCCGAGGATTGGTAATTGAAGCGTATGCTTCATCAAAAAATGTTAAGGAAAATTTAGGGGAAATAGATTCCGAAAAACATTCTATTGCTAACAATTCAAGTGATAAGGATTCAAATTTGCATTTGCTTGACTGGGAAACAATACATTTAGAAAGTGAACATTGGAATTTACTCGTAAAACAATTGGAGGATGCCATTTCAATCATTACGATCATATTTTTTAAACTTCCGGCGTCATTTGTTTCTGCGTCTTATTATAATTTTATAGAAGTACATCAAACAGTGAGCATTTCAACGATTCTTGAAGGTGGCAAAGGTAACCTTTTTTGTATTTTTATATTAAAATGGTATTTGTTATTGTATTACTGTATATTAAATTTTTTAGGGGCAATATCTGAATTATTTGCAAAGTGGATGTCTTGTTTGCAGTACGATTCTTTAGTTGAACTGGGGCTTTTGACACCGGGGGATAATTCTGACAATTATTATTACTTTCATCAAGCAAAATCATTGGACTCTGCAAACTCTGATCATCAATCTTTTATTATGGAGTTAAAAAGTAAAGCGATTGTAGTAATGGTTTTTTTAATTATAAATTTTTCATTTTTATGTTTAGCTTGCTTTGATGAAGCTTTAACTCGTTTTCCCTTAAGTTTAAATTCTGACGTTTTAATTACAACATGCTGTTGGGAGTTTGCTGCGCTATGGAATAAAGATAAAGATAACATTCAAAATTTAATTAACTCAATGAAGTGCTTTGGATTTGTTTTATCTTTTGAGTATGGTAAAGGTAATTATTTTAAAAGTGCTTATTGTTTAATTGTTCATTATTAATAATCGTTTTTTCAGGATTAGGAGTACTGCTGTGGCATACATTTTTTAAAACTTCGTTTTGTTCAGTAGCAGTATTACTTGAGAAGGTATTTTTATGATTTACTTTAATTACTGTATAATTATGTAACTTTTAAATATGGTGTGTTTAAATTAGGTTGGAAAAACTCCTAAAGAGAGATTATGTCGGAAAGAGGTTGGAATGAGCGATGTTTCTTTGCAGTATTTTACTGGTTGTTCGTTATATCTGTTGACTAGTTTATGGAGGGTATTGCATTTATTTTGGTAACTTTGCGATTACTTCGATTTTAATTTTGACATATTGGGTTAGAATTACAGTAGCCGATCTAACCGTAGTACATCACCGTTTGTCTGTGAAGATGTTTGGCAAATTGATAATTCTAAGCCTTCGTTGATTGATATTATTGTCTTCCAGAAAGATCCTAACTATGATTTAGTATTTAACCATTTTAAACTAGCAATGATAATGCATTTAACGTTGACTCTCGGAGTGAAGTCTGTGAAACCCTTATCGCTTAATGGGTCTGAAGTAAATAAATTAATTTTAATCGTACTTAATCCTATGCTTAATCTTTTAATTATATAAATATTAATATTTCTTGTTATAGAATGGATTACTGATTTTAAAAGATTTAAGCACATCTATTATTAGTTACGAAATTCTTCCGTCACTCAAAGAGAAGCAAGTGCTGGTAAGTGCATTTATTATAAGTGACTATTTTCTAGTTTTGTTTTATTAAAAAAAAAAAATTTCTATTTAAAACGCTTATTAACTCGTTTTCAGGTTTTATGCAAGGGTGTTACATTAGCAGTAACTGCTTTGTCATTACCTAATTATTCTTCTGAGTCTGAACCCGATCTCCATTTACAATATTCAACTGCAGAACATGTACGATCCCGTCAATGGATATCAAAAATTTTGGAATTGGCTAACGTTATGGAATTAGAATGTGATGTGTTGCAACGGCATTATGTATTAGAATTATACAGCAGTGGCTTTGACATGTTAGCCGAAGAAGTAACTATGACCAAAAATAATAAAGAAATTAGTATAAGTGTTATACATTACTATTATATAGAGTATTCGTTCCGTTGACGATCGGGAGCAATTGGGTTCTCAATTACTATTATTAGCTGGTCAAAGAGTTTATTACATTATTCAAAATTCGGGCAATCAATATGTCAAACTATTATCACTTTTTCCACCTTTGGTAACTACATGGTTTGAAACTTTAGTAAGTAAAAAGAATTTATTATTATTATTATACGATTTTTAATTTCATATTTTGTTTTAGAATCAGAATTCTTTAAGATGTATGTATGTTCCACTTTCCTTGACTGCGACTATAATTGGTTATGTAATTAATGTTATTCCTGAAAATAGAACTGAACACAAAATAGCAGTAAGCTTATTAGACCCTTTACAAATTATGAGGAATGACATTGAAAAAAAATTCTGAGAAAGTTTTGTATTTTGTTAAAAATTGATTTTTTCGGCATTGAATTTTAATGAATTTAAAAAAAAAAAAATTAACTGAACTTATATTTGTACATATTTAAAAAAAATTTGTTAAAATTATTTAGAATTGTTAATAAAACGCAAATTGTCACGTAATTATTTAATATTTTTGAATAAATTAAAATATTTCTTCCTAAAAATTATATTACAAGTTTTTTCAATAAAATGAATAAATTTAAAAGTTCGCGGTACTAGCGAAGCCGCTACCTAGCAATTCGGTCAACGCGATTAAATTTTGTTGTGATAATGCTAAAAGTTGTTTGATAGAAGTTAGCATTTAAACGACTGCAGCGCCCCTGGCTTTCTATGTACTTCAAGCGTTAAGTTGCATTTTACTAAGCGAATATTTGGCCAAGTTGAGTAGTTTGAGCGCATTCGGCGTTTTCACGAAATGTTTAGAAAATTCTAGAAGCCAGAAACGTGCAGTTGCAGATCAGAAAGAATAGAGCCGCACCATAATTCAAGTTTTAACATTTCGAAGTTGAGTGTTTGAAATCATTTCTTATAAAGAAGTTTATTAAAGTGCCGGAAACATGTCTAATAAAGAAGAGGTAAATATATATTACGACATTAATAGAGATAAAAATCTTAATTATACTTGAAAAATAAGTCGAGTTGTTAACTAAGCCTTGTTTATTCGCAAAATGTTGAAAATTATGTAACTGTTTTCGGTGCCCGTCACAATGAAAGACGAATTGAAAGAATTTCGAGACTTAATTCTTAATAATTTTTTCTAGGCTTTAAAAGAAAAAGAATTAGGAAATGTTGCCTATCGAGCGAGAAATTTTGATGCTGCGCTGACTCACTATAGAAAAGCTCAAGAATTAGATCCAACCGATATTACATTTCTCACTAATATCGCCGGTAGGTTTAATACGGCGCCTTATTACATCATAATATTATTTGTAATTATAATATTTTTTTTTGTGGAAAATGTTTAGCGGTTTATTTCGAAAAGAAAGAATACGACGAATGCATAAAGGAGTGTGAAAACGCTATCGAAATTGGACGAGAAAATAGGACAGATTTTAAAATTATAGCCAAGTAAAAATAATAATTCTATAATTCTGTATTTTAAGTTATCCGCAAAAATTAACCAAATGTTTTTTTAGAGCTTATTTGCGAATAGGAAATGCTTATCATAAACAAAAGAACTTTACAAAAGCTCGCGATTATTACCAGAAATCTCTTGCTGAACACCGAACACCTGAAACAAAAGAAAAACTTTCCGAAGTAAAATTGTTTTTTTTTTATATAGTTTGAATGTTTTAGTATTAACACTGCAATTACAAAATAATTTGCTTAATTTTTAGGTGGAAAAATTTTTAAAAGAAGATGAAAAGAGAGCCTATATTAATCCTGAAATTTCTTTAGAAGAAAAAAACCTTGGAAACACTTTATTTCAAAAAGGTTGGCGAAAGTTAAAATTAAATTTCATTACATTTGTCAACTGCATGTAGTGGTTTTTTTATTATTCTGATTAATTATCTTTTTGGGGAAATAGGTGACTATCCAGGCGCCATTAAACATTATACTGAAGCAATTAAAAGAAATCCTGAAGATGCAAAAGTGTTCAGCAATAGAGCTGCTTGTTATACGAAATTAGCCGAATTTCAACTTGGCTTAAAAGATTGCGACGAATGTATTAGACTGGAACCAAATTTTGGTACGAGCTTGGGTTATTTCGTTTAAATAATACAAGGATTACATTTTTATATTTTTTTAACAGTTAAAGGTTACATTAGAAGAGGAGCCATTCTACTTGGTCTGAAAGAACCTAATAAAGGTTTGGCAGCTTATCAAAAAGCCATGGATTTGGATCCAAATTGTCAAGTAATGCATTTTGAAATAATTAATGTCGAGAACGTAATAATTATCAGTTTGTTTTGTAAATTTTATAGGAAGCTATAGACGGTTATAGAAAATGTATGTTGGCGAGTACTTCTGATCCAGAAGAAGTACGTAAGCGCGCTATGTCGGATCCAGAGGTTCAAAGTATTTTGAAAGACCCGGCCATGCGTATCATTTTGGAGCAAATGCAAGAAGATCCTCGTGCTTTGCAAGAGTGAGTACTTATTTATTAGCATTAAATAATTTTGAGTTATTAATTTCAATTTTGGAATTTTAAGGCACTTGAAAAATCCCGAAATTGCATCGAAGATACAGAAATTAATTGAATCTGGTTTAATCGCTATTCGATAATGCAAAACCTTTCAAATTAAGTAAGCTGATAAGGTGGAATATTTAAATATTTTCTAGTTTAAATATTTGACCTCTTAATTATTTTTATTTTCGTCAACGTCAAATAGCATTTTACATTAATAATTTAAAATTCTTAAGTTGACGACAGTGAAGTTAAAATTTTCTTTTTGTTTGTTTTTTTTTATTTTGGAAATTTTCAGAGCCTATTATTATGAATGGCTATTTTTCGCAAATTATATAAAGCATTCCCAAAAGTACATTTTATAAATTTTTGTCGAAATACTAGCATTTTCTACTCTTATGATTAACTGTGATTTATTTTTACGTTCGACCGTTTCAATGTAAGTTGAGTTCAAAAGAGAAAAACTTATTCTTGTATCAATTGGTTCGATGCCTTCTTTTTCGTGCATAAAGATTACAAAATGATAATAAAGTCAGGTTTAAAAAAAATGTTTTAATAGTTTGCAAATAATATCCATCCTTCAGTTCTTTTTTTGTTAAAAAAATTCGCTTTTAACATTGGGTTAAATTATTTTGGTGATTTAAGAGATGTTATTTTAAGTCGTAGGTCACCCATTTAATATAATGAAATTAAATGTTTTCAAGAATTTGGTTTTAACAATTTTTATCTACTGTACCTCATTAATAATTTTTTTGCCTTTTTTAAATGGAAGCAATGAAGGCAATGTGCCGACGAGGAGTTCACGAACCCTCTGGCAATGAGCGCGTTGTCCATCAAACTTATGACTGTGAATCCTTTGACGTATTATTGATTTAAGAGCCATCTAGTGAAGAATGAGCATATTATCGTTTGTTGAACTAAATGAATTTACCATTTCTCCATGGTAATTGTGTTATGGGTAGGTCATAATGGAGAATATGGACAAGAATGATAAAGGTTATTTTCTGCTAATGATAAATCGCTGCGGAAAACGACATAATTGATTTTAGTCTCGAGAGGGCGCTTTTTTAATACAAAGTTCGAAAATATATTCATAAATTTGGTTGTGTACGTGTCCTTAAGATGTTTTCCTCAATAAAGTGGACGATATTTAATTTATTTATTTACATCATACTAGTTCATGGAGAAATAACGAATACAAAAATATGTGCAAATGAAGAATGTACAGGTAAATGAGATCTTTTCTGTAAAAAAAATTAATTAATGGTAACTACCAGCTCAATCACTTATCTCAGTACTGTACATTATATTTCTGATAAGCTATTATAAGAATTAAATTTATTTGCTAAAAATTTTTTTCCCTCTTCTGTTGAATACGCATTTTTACTTGGTTTTATAATATTTACATATTATATTTAATGAATGGTTTTCATTTGTTTGCAGAACCTATATCACATGCGAAAACTTTGATCAAATATGTCAGTAGCAAACGAGGTGTCATGTCATTCGGTTTAAGCGAAGATGTTATTGTTTATAGCAAATATAAAGGAGAAAAAAATGATTTATGGACTGTGGAGGTAAATTAAAAAACAAACAAAATTAATTATATACGGTAATTTTATGTACATGACTATAATTTTTTGTCAAATTATTATGTTTTTTTAAAGATTAATGGAAGAAAAGGGGATGTTCCTAAACGGTTTTTAAGGGAAAACAGAATTGTTGCTAAAAACACTATTGAACTGCCTTTAACAAAGGTCAGTTAAAAAAAGAAATGTGGAAGATATAATAATAATTATAGTTTAATTTTTTAATATTTATGTAGAGTGATGAAACGGCTAGTTTAACATCTAAAGATGAAGGAACACCATCAGGTGAAATTAGTTAAATAATAATAATTTGTTGTTTTAAATATACTTTGACATTTATTTTAAATAGTGAATGAAATTGAGAAAAAAAGTGACGCGCTCAAGGAAAAATCTCCAGCTGAGGTGGAAATTAATTCGAAAGATGAAAGCAACTCTGAAGACAATTTGATGAAAGAATTATCTCCTTCGCGCGTTCTTAAACAAACTTCAGTCGAATTAGATCCATCAATTACTTTAGATAATGTCGTAGAATATACCGGGCAAAAGGTAAACTTAGCTTCGGAACCTATGCAATCGAGTGCTTGGTTTCCCGAAACGCCAAGCGTAGTCGAAACTAGCTTAGACGACATTTCGAGATCGTCTGAATTAAACGGCGACTCAAATTTATTACCGTCGCTAACAGCCGAAGAAAGTACGCCCGTAAAGTACTTGATAATTGACGGAACCTCGATAATTGACGAAGAACCAGAATCTAGCGTTCCGGTCCAGGAGCAGTTGAAAAGTAAGCAGGTTGAAGATTTTGATTATCAACTCACTTCTACGCAAATCGAATCGAGCGTTGGTCAAATATTTTCATCGGCAGTCGAATATTTTCCTTCCGCTAGTTCGAGCAGTTTGTTAGAATCCTCTTCGGTATCAAATTTAAACACTCGTAGTGATGAAATCTCGATAGAAAAAGAGAGCGAAAATGGACAGGATAAATCTAAAGAAGAGAATAATTCGGGTGGCTGGTTTAACGGAATTAGCGATTTCTTTTCAGTCGATGAAGTGGAAAATACTGAAATCAACACGGATGCCGCATCAGCAATACCTGACGAATTAAGCGTCGGAGCTACGGAGTCCACGAAAATTGTAGAAGAATCTAATTTAAATTCAATGAAGGAATCTGAAAGCGATAAAAATATAGAGAAAAATAAAATCGCAGATGAGCAAAATAAAATCTCAGATGAACAAAATAAAATCGTAGATGAGCAAAATAAAATCTCGGGTGACAGTGAGAACGAAGTTGTTGATAAAGTTAAGGAAGTTGATGACGGTGATGATAGCGACGAAGAAAGTTATTCCAGTCGAAGTCTTTTATCTAAGGAAGAAGAATTAGACGAAGACGATGATGATGATGACACTTCCAATGACGATATAGAAAATGAAACTAAGGAAGATAATTTAGAAAATACAACTGTTGAAGACGTTGATTTACAATCAGAAAATTCAAGTGATGCAGTTAATCTTGAGGAGCAGGTGAACAACATGCCTTCAATAGTTACTGAAACTAATATTACGTCAGATTCATCATTAAAATTTTTTGAAACAAAAACGAATGCGGAAGTCAATGAAAAGTCGGAGAAAGAAGAGCAATTTTTTATCGATAATAAATCATTACCGGAAGTGGTTATGGGCGATAAAGAGGAAAATATTGTGCTCAACGATAATAATTCTAAAGAAAAAGAGGAGATTAATAATAAATCTTCCGTTAAAAGCAAAGAAGCTGATATCTTTTTGGCAAAAAAATTAGAAGAAAGAATGGACGATGATCGAACTTTAATTGAAACTTCAGAAGAAAAAGTAGAAGATGACGTAGCTTCAGTGAAATCTTCAGAGGAAGAAAAAAGCGAAAATGAAAGTGCCTCAAATAAAAGTTTAGATGAAAAAATTGAATATGACAGTGCCTCAAATAAAAGCTTAGATGAAAAAATTGACAATACCAGTGCCTCAAATAAGAGCTTAGATGAAAAAATTGAAAGTGATTTACATAACGAAGAAATTCTAAGCGGGATTGAGCGGGTTGTGGAAGAAATTGTAAATGATGGTGAAGATATTCATGAAAATAAAGTACTGTCCGATAAATTTGATGAACAAAATGTCGATGAAGCAGCATTGGCTTCAAAATTTATTCCGATATCGGATGATCAAAAAGAACTTGATCCTTTAATATTTGAGGACGATAGCAGTAGTAATGAATATAATCACGATCATGAAAGCAGTGAATTAAAAAATTCTATCGAAAAAATGGCGAGTTTAAATTCAGACAATGTGCATTCCGATAATCAGCAACACGCTTTTACAGAGTCCAATTTGGACAATTGCGATGTCAATGAAGAAGGTTATTGCATTGGAAAAGCGGAAAGTGATGTGCCTGAAAAAGAAAGATATTTTGAAAGCGAAATTGATGAAGAAGATGCGCAGTATAGTTTTGCTGATCAATTTAAATATTTTTTGGACATGATTTTAAAATGGGTAAGTAAATTTTAAATTAATCTCATTTTAATTTAGAAAAAAAGAATGAAGGAAATTTAATTACAGTACCTCATATTTTTAGCTTCTCCATCCTAGCTTGATTTTTAGTTGAAATGGCGCCATTCTTCCATTCATTTGGCTTATGAAAATTCTGAATTTGCTTCAACGTGGCAGAATTTTATTGAATTTGAAAACTATACTAGGTTTTGCCACGTTGTTGCTCGTTGAAATACTTTTGTTTTGTTTATTTATTCAGCTGCCTTTGTTATATAAATTGGTCAAATAAGTTATAATTTATTGACGTAATAGACACGTTGTCTGAATCAAACTAGGTTACTTGAGTAGATTTCAAATTTTTGAATGGCTGGATAGTTTTTCATTTTTAACCTTAAAATGGCTAGTAATTATTGTTTCTAATTTCAACTCGAGATGTTTGAATTTGAGGTAATAATTATGTTAGAAGTCTTTTAAAAAGAAAATATCTTTTATTTCAATTTTTAGTCTTTATATTGTAAATTTATTTATTAACGTATTTTTTTGTTCAGCTGCCAGATCCTATTTTGGAATATCTTCATGAATTGGAAGTACTTGGCGTTTCTCCGAAAGTTGTTACTTTAACTGTAATTGTAGGAATTTTTGTTTTTATATTGGAAATATCATATTTGGCTTTAAAGGTAATTTTTATAAATGTTTGCTGGGTTAATACTTTACAAACGATGCCAATTATTAATTCTTATTTAGAAAGGATTTAAAGAAAAAAGTTATTTGACTAAATTAGGAAGTTTAGATCAAAAGTTATTTTCTGCCATTACTGAACGAGATGAGTTGAAACAAGAATTAACTGCCTTAAAACAGATAGTATTTACTTGATTTAATTTTTTTAATACAATTAATTTCAGTTTTAAATTAACGTCTTATATAGACCGAAAATAGTTACGAGGAATTTTCGGACTCTCAAAAAATTATCGATGAAATTCAGCAGGAGCTTGATTATTCGAGGGTGAGTATTGCTTGTTTTGGATGTTTTAACCCGTACAAGCTTTTAGTAATAATATTGCTTGTTCTTCTTGCAAATAAATATTGTAAAGCTTGTAATTTTTCTACATTTAACGTTTCTTGTTTTACTAAAAAAAAATAAATTTTAGTCATGCTTTATAAAATTGTAAAAGCTTAAATTTAAAACAAATGTTAAGTTTGTTCAATTGAGAGTTTGCAAGATTGTTTTGTTTTGTCGTCAGAACATTTGTGAAAAGTTACAAGCTGATAATGCTACGCTGCAAGAGCAACTCAATACTGCTACTGATGTAGGAACTGATTTGAATCAAATGTTATCTGAATTTTTGACTTCTCAGACCAGTAACGTTAAGTTGCAAGATGCTGTGACAGGCCTTCAGGATCAATTAGAGTCACAGCAGAACATTATAAATGGTCTACAGCTGCAAGAAGAGACTACCAAACAAATAGTAATTTGAACTGTTTAACTTTTACATTGATTTTTTATTCAGTTACTTTGTGGATATTAGAATTTACAAAATAAAGAAGAACTAGAAAAATTAAAGTTTGAAAAAGTAACTTTAGAAACGTTGATAGAAGAGTTAACGACTAGTCAAAAAGATTTACTTTTGGCAAAAGATAACCTTGCCGTAGAAAATGATACCAAGACTCAGCAGATAGATTATCTCAAGCAAAATAACGCCCAACTGTTAAAGGAAAGCGAAGAATGGGATCAGAGGTGTGTGCATACAAACCTATTCTGAATTTAAAGCCATTATTTATTAATTTATATTTTATTGCAGTGTACAACAATTGCAATTAACTATTAATACATATCAAAGTCAAATTCAAGATCTTACTGAAGAATTGTCAGTCAAATCTAACGAATTAACGGTAATTTTTGATTTTTAGTTTTAATAAAATAATTGCACTTTACTTATAAATTCACTAATTAAAATTTTTTACTAGATGGCAAAAGACTTCTTAGCAAAGTTGAACTTTTCTAAAAACAGCACTAATGCAGAAGATGACACAAATGAAGAAGCGCTTGTTGTTAATGCTGATGTAATTTTGCAACAGATGTCAGATGTGTCCAATGTAAAGGCTGAACTATCTGCTATAAAAGAAGAACGTGATGTATTTAAAGAACAACTGCTTACTGAACGTGAAGCGCGAACGGCTGCGGAAGGTAGTTAAATACACTTAATTGTAACATTACAATTTGATGGATTGTGTATAATGTTTTTTTAGAAAGTATAAAAGGGTATTCTACAGAAAATCATAATTTACAAATTGAATATAACAAAGCTCATCAAGAAAGAGTTGAAGCTAAAACCAAACTTGACGTATTATCAAATTATTTTAAAGATAAGGAGATGCAACTTCAAAAGTAAGGAAAAACATTCTTACTGTTAAATGTGAATACATTTATTACAGATTTATCAATTTTAGAGAGCTAGGCTTGCAAGAAGCAATGCGTCAGCAAAGCCAAGAAAACGTTTCAAGTGTCACTCACCGTATTGCAACTTACGAACAAGAAGCTGATTTAAATCGGTAATATACTAATAGTTTTTGCGATGAGCATTAGCTAACCATTAATAAATTCATAGATTACAATTGTCAACATTAAAAACAGAAATTGAAAATCAAGAAAAGAGTTTTAGAAGCCAAGTAAAAAATTAATTTAAACGCGGTTAACAACGGTAAATATTTATTTTTATACTGTTTTTAGCTTATGGTTCAAGAGAAAAAGGCTCACGAGAATTGGGTAAATAATCTACAAAATTTTATTATTTTTTATGAGGTGTGAATTTTTAATTAATAATTTTTCAACTACTTTAGATTGCAGCTCGTGTTGCTGAAAGAAAACTTGAGCAAATTAAACAAGAATCCGCTATTTTGCGCAACAAGTAATAAATTTTGTCTTATTAGATTGTTTTATTAAGTCGCAAACTTAACGAACATTTAATTTTTTTATTATGATTGCGTATTAATATAGTATTGCAGTTCGTGAAATTTGCTCACCTATTTAAGATTATTTGTAAACTTAATTTTTTAAATTTTCATTTAAGATTGACATTGTTGGAACAAGAAAAGAAGGAATATATGGACGATAAATTAAATGCTAAAAAATGCAAGTTACATTTTTGGTTTTTTAAAGTAGGTTTTTCATTCATTGTGTTATAACTTTTTAGTAAATAACAGCAATAATGGAGAAGTGGTACCGACGCAGAATACTTTACAACCGGAAGACCGTTCTAGCAGTATGGATTTACCAACGTCGGGAAGTTCATCTCTCTTCAGGGAACCATTGGCTGGGGACCCTAGGTTTCCGTTTCTACCCATCGATCGCCCTCTTCCTCCTCCAATTGTTCCAATGCCTCCATTTTTACATCCAATGCAAATGATGCCACCTCCTCCTCATTTAATGTCGATGAATCATCCAGTGCCATTAATGCCGCCACATTTTATGGGTCCAAGGCGAGGTCTTCCACCTATGGACATGTGGATGGCCGATAGACCTCGCCAATCGCCTCCATTTGATCACCCGATCAATCGTGAAAGGAGAACACCTCCAGCTTATGCTCAGCAAAGGTCTCCGCCACCGTATGAAGAAAGACTATCTTCTCCATCTACAATTAGCGGTGATAGACGCGGTGACGAAAATTATAGCAGAGACGGGTACAGAGAGCAAACGCCGCCGTCGCGATATTCCGATCAGTCTGGTCCACCGAGTAATACAGACAACATACCTCCTCATTTAAGAAGATATAAATTAGGTATAAATTATTAATGAAAAAAAAAAAAATCGGTTCGATTTGCATGTTTTTTTATTTATACATTTTTTTAGATAATGGATCTGTAAATTCAAGGAAACCATCCCCAGTAGTTAAAAGAAATTACGATAACCCACCATCAGTTTGACAAAGGTAATAATTATTAATTTGCTTGGTTTTTTGATCGACTGAGCTCAACAAGGTTGTTATTGTACAATTATTATTATAGTGATGTTTACAACACTGAAAAGTGAGAAATAAAATTATTGTTACTTTATAGTAATAAATAATATTATAATTTGCATGTTCTTTGATTTAGAAAGCTTTAAATTAATTTCAATGTGTTGAATAATAATTTAGTGTGGAAGAAAATATTGATTGGTAAATGATAATTAAAGAAAAACATAAGAGTGAAACGCTCGTACAGTATTTGAGTAAATAATTTGGAGAAATATGGACGAGAAAATTGAATTTTTTTTATTTGTATAAATTATTGGTTATTGTTTTCAGATAATAAAAAAATAGGCCTAAAAAATGTTTCAAAAAAAGTAAAATTTAACGCTGGCGTGTTTTATCGACTTGTTTGGGATGGTTATTTTCACGAATGTTTAGGCGCGCCTATAACAACATAGTTATTTGTACGCATTGGGCATTTCGTCTACGGATATATCGTCTAATTCAAGTTTTTTTTCACAGGAAGTAGCAGTCACCTCGCATGGTAGGTGACTTCCTGTGTAGACGAAATGTCCCTATCACATTTTTCCCGCACTTCCGGAGTGATTTTAACAAAATTAGTAAATTAACTCAAGAAAATGCGGCTTTGCTGGGGTTTGTATTTCAACGAATATTTCATTCCAGCAGAGTCGTCGCTCTTATATTATTATGGAATCTGCAATTAATCAATTAAAAAAGAATTCAAATAAAATAGTATACAACGCTTTAATTCGTATTCGTAAGCAGTTTATTAAAGAAACAAATGGAGTATCTAGCCTCCGCGAACTTGGAGGAATCAAGTTACTACTTTACCATATTCAAAAATCTGAAGAACGAATTGTTGACGTTGCTTTAAGTGTTTTAGGAAATTGTTGTTTAGAGCAAGAAACGCGACAAGTGGTAAATATTTTGTTTAACTACTTAATAAGGATGATTCTTAAAATTATGTTTATTTTGATTTCGACAGGTTCGAGAGTTAGATGGAATTTCTTTCATAGGTGAGAAGTTTTGCAAATTTTTAATCCTAGAAATTATAATGAACGATTAAATTGATGTCTCGATATAGTAAGAAATCTGGAAAGCTCCAAAAATGAAAGTATTCTTAATCGAAGTTGTCGCGTTTTGGGGAATTTGGCAATGGATGAAATTAACGGCGACGAAATTCATAAATCAAAATGTACTCCGATGATGTTTACTTTTTTACCATCTGTTAAAGACCCAAATTGTTTGCAATCGGGACTTAGAACTTTGAGGTAATACATTGTTTAACTTACTATAACTTACAAAATTGTTATATTTTTCCTTTAGGTTGTTATCTACCGCTCCACGTCACAGGGAGATAGTGATTAGACACGGAGGAGTAGAGTGTTTAGGGAAACTATTGGTACAATCGAACGGGGAAACACCTGAAAATGTGCTCATAGGAATCCTTAAGGCACTGTCTACCTTAGCAATTGACAGCAATTCGTGGGCAGTTTGGAATTGTGTACGAATTTATTTTTTTATTAATTGTAATTTAATTCTTCGATCATCAAAAATAACTTTGCAATTTATTTTTTCAGTTAAAAATTGAATATGTGGAAGCTCTAGTAGGTTACATAAGTGATGAAAGGCTAGTAGTTCAAGAGTCGGCGTTGCACATTCTATCTAATTTATCGAAAGAAGAGTCATTTCGACCAGTTCTAGGAAACGCTGCACTTATTCCAGTTTTAATTAAAAGAGTAAATTTTTGGGAAACGAGCTCCCCAGGTAAATTCGTTAAATTAAGCGCAATATCGAGAAATTCCGATTTATTGTTTTTCGAAAAATTTAATAAAAACAATTGCATCAGAATTCTCATTAAATTCAAGAAAAACATTATTTTAAATTTAATTTGTTCTAAAGGTTGGCAATGGGCTGTCGATTGTTTGTGTCAATGCACTCGTGAAGCAGTAAACAGAGCGAGAATTCGGGAAGAAGGCGGTGTAGAAATCTTGATTCGACTCCTGAAAGATGAGAATGATGATCGACTTTGGCACCGCGGTTTAGCGTCTGTCATCAATTTCGAGTACGACGAAACCAGCTTTTCTCTTTTGGTCGAATTAGGTATGATCGAAGCTTTAATAGACAAGTTTATTCTTTTGACTTCCAACGAAGATCAAGCGGAACATAAAGAAGACGAAGAAGTAGCAGACTCCAAAATACCCGTAGAATTAACATTTTCAGCTCAATTTAAAAATGGAGAAAGTACCAGGGAGAATTCGCCAGTTGCGAATTTGAATGATAGTGGAGAAAATTCTTTAATCCCACGTTTTGAATGCTACTCCCCGGAAAGTTCTCCTCCTTATTGGACTCAATTTCTACCAGTATCTCCTCCGAATCATTCGTCCGTGGGGTATTCACCCGGTAGAAGTATTTCTCCCGATCGTCAAGAACAAGTGGACCAGTTTTGCTATTCTCCAGTTTACGAATGGGACGTTAGCGACGACAGCGATGTGGAAATTAACTCGTCAAAGATTTCGGATGATCACGTAATCGCAGGTGGGGAATTAGAAGAAGACGCTTCACGAATGGAGGCTACTCCTATTGAAGATGCAGAATTAGATGAGACTACGAAAGGAAATGAGAACTCTAATCGATCACCTTTAGGAGACATTTTGATGATCTTATCGAGACTTTCATTAAGGGATAATCCGACCACACTCTTTTTAAATAATGATAATAATGGCGCTTTCTTCGCAATTTTAAACTACATAAGCAAAGTTAAATCGGTCCAACCAAAATCCGTTCGAATTGTCAATAGAATTTTGAGGTATTCCATCAATTTGTATTCTTCTTTATTTCTCTTTCTAAAATTATTTCATTTCAGAAATCCTCTTTGTTTGGAAAAAATAATTTTATTTCGAATTCCTTCTTTAATTGTTCGGAAATTCATCAAGTCTAATCATCATCCATTAAGCAGCTGTTCGTCTTGTTCCACTAGTGTACGTTGGGGAGAGTTGTTTCTTAAAGAGTTGACCGTGCAAGCAGAATGTGGCTTCGGATACGGCGTTTTTCAACATTTACTCGATGGTAATACAACAATTACCGAAAAAATATCAGCAGTTGTTGCTGCTTCTTTATTAATCAGGTATTACTCATTTTTTCAAAATTTTTATACTACAGTACATCGAATTTACTAACATACATGAATTGCAGCTCGCTTAAAGGAAGGCGAAGAATTTTTATCGAATCTTGCGGACTCTCTATTTTAACTACGGAATTAAATGACTTGAACGAGTTAGACGGAATAGAACTAACTAACGGACTCGCTCTATTTTCATCTAGATTGAGATTTTTCACGTTTGAAAATAAAAAATGCGAGAAGCCGAATAATCCTCATATTTGTAACTTTTCTTTTGTCAAAAACGACGGAGAAGAGTGCGTAAAACTGAGAGCTTCGGAAGGCGAGGAATATATTCGTGTCGACCGAAAGACTTTGGCATCTAAAAGCGAAGTATTTGACGCAATGTTGTGTGGAAATTTTATTGAATCGCGTCAGAATTTGGTAACCATACAAAACACAAGTTTTTCAGCTTTAAGATGTTTAATGCATTATTTAAGCTCTTGTCGGACTAAGAGTTGCCCCGTGCTTCACAATGTTCTTTATAATGAATCCGTTGGGGTGGTCTGTGATATTCTTTCATTAACCGATAGGTATCTACTTGTGGAAATTAAAAATGACGTTATTGCCGAAATGATCGATCGTCATAAAATTGCTCCTTATTCATCATCGGAAATTATAGAGATTTATAATAAAACGCGCTTGTGCAATTGTGATGTTCTGGAAGGTTGGGCGATCTTTCATTTGCTTAGTGATAATTATAAAAATTACCAAGAGAGAGTAACGGCTTTCAACAAATGTTTTCGATCATCTGACGGATTGCTGGCCAAAGATGACCTCGGCACTATGCTATTCAATGAATTAATGAAATGCGAAAATAACAGCTCTAATTCGGGTACGATTATTGAATTGAAAGATAAGTTTCTTTGATTCGTTTCAGCTATTTATTTTTATTATTACGGTACCTAATAATAAATTATACAGTATTTATAATGTTGATATTTCAGACGGTAAAATTGTTTTTTTTTTTCCTTTTACAAAAAAAAAAAAAATAGAAAGATTCTATTTCTGCAGTATGCAAATAAAATGATATGTTCGATAAATCTAAAACTGCCTTTGGAAAAAAAAATCGTGTATTAATTTTTTGAAGAGGAAATTATTTATTATAATTTATTTTTGGCGAAGGTCAATCGACGTTGGAAGTGTTTTGACCATGACGCGCCGTGATAGCAGCGCGGACCGCAAGACGGCGGTGCGCACCCATTAATGCAGCCGTACGCATTTGCCCCTACGCCGCGCGTTCGCTAACATGTTAAAAACGATTTCTACAGGAACAATGAAAGTTCTTAACGGTTCAGATGAAAAAACTCCTTTTTTAATAGGTGTTTCTGGAGGAACCGCGAGTGGAAAGGTGAGATAATTAACGCCTGACTTAATTGCGTTATTCGATATATTCGTAAAATGAAACTTGCTATTGTTAAGAAATATGTAAACAAAATGACATCCATCAGGCGCGCGTTAACATATGAAAAAAACCGCGTGGCATTATAAACGTGTTTCACACATTTAATTGTGAATGAATCGTAATTTTATATTTTCTTTATTTAGTCGACAGTATGTAAACGTATAATGGAAAAGTTGGGACAGGATAATGTCGACCACAGACAACGACAAGTTGTGTGTCTCAGTCAGGATAGTTTCTATAAGGAATTGAATGAAGAAGACAAGGCCAAAGCTTTTAAAGGACTGTATAATTTTGACCACCCAGGTAATAATAATAATAATTATGATATCTTATTACACAATTTTAAGGAGATATAAAAAGTAACTTGCCGAAATTGAAACGTTGTGATGTGCTCCATGCATATAAACCTCGCTCGTTCAAATTTGCATAAACGTGATCGTCAATAAATGATTAGAATTTTTGATGATATTTCTCGCTCAAGAACATTTTATCAAGGCTGATCGTAAAAAAAAAAAACACTCACCAACGGCATGCACAGCAGTTTTTACAAGAAAATGATTTTTATAATACTGTATTACAAACATTAGCACGGTTTTGAAAAATATACTGGAAAATGATGTTTCATCAAAAGTTTAAAACATTTTATTGATAAGCTTTTTTTTTTGTTTTAATCTTAGATGCCTTTGATAACGAACTAACGGTTAGAACTCTGCATTCAATTTTGAGCGGTAAACCAGTTAAAATCCCAGTTTACGATTTTAAAACCAATTCCAGGTATTAGAGTGTTTTATTTGAGGTTTAAAATTACAATTCAAAATTGTAATTATGTAGAAATCATGCCGAAGAAGTGACGATTTATCCGGCTGACGTGGTTCTATTCGAAGGAATATTAGTGTTTTACTTTTGCCAAATGAGAGAACTATTTCACATGAAATTATTTGTTGACACGGACTCCGATACAAGATTGTCGAGACGAGGTAGGCTATACAATTATTATTGCCGTGTTCAGACTTTCAAAATAATATTGATGTTATTTTTTTTTTTTTTTTTGGTTTAAAATCTTAGTTTTGAGAGACATTAGCGATAGAGGAAGAGATCTGGAACAGATTTTATACCAGTATACTACATTTGTTAAACCTGCTTTTGAGGAATTTTGCTTACCGGTAAGAATAATTATTTTTTCTTGTGTATCTACCGTAGTCTCGCTCTCTTTTTTTATTGAGAAATATGTACTAATTAATATTATCTTAGACGAAAAAGTATGCGGATGTTATCATTCCACGCGGGGAAGAAAATACCGGTGAGCTATATTTTTTTAATTTATATAAGCTTATAAGTAATCTTTTATTTGGGTACTTTTACGTGCATTATTATGTTGTTGCCTAAGTCTAACATAATTATTATGGCTTTATGCAAAATTCAGTTTGCGAGTCAAAACTGATTGTAAGTAATATTGTGGTTTGATGCTGCTTTTTAGTTAGCTAGTTTTAGTTTAGGCAAAAACCCCTATAAAATCGAGGTGAATTTATATACAGTATAACGAGATTGCAGTGTATTAATAATTTTATAATCAAAATGTGGTATGTGATTTTTTTTTTAAAAAAAGCAGCAGCTTTATATAATTATTATATAATCTGGTATTTATATGTTTGAAACTTCCATCAAATAATTATTATTAAGAAAGGTGAATAACAATTTTTCTTCCACTGTGCCAGGGGAAAAAAATAGGAATTATACACTTCTAACATCAAAATTTATGATTTCCTCCTAATTTTTTTTTTTTTTTAAATTAAAAATTTTTGGTCAGAGAAAAGGCATAATTATGTTGATAAAACTGATTTTTCTTTTTATTCCTTGTTCATTATGTTGCAGTTGCTATAAACCTAATAGTGCAACATATTCAAGATTTAATGAAAGTTTCACGAAACGGATTTTGGATTCAAAAACGAAGACGGTCTAGTTCGTGTTCAGATGTAATCTGATCCTCGATTTTTTGATAGGTCCCTTTTTACAATTAGCTCGATCCTTTTCTATTACTACAAATAGGAAGAATTAATTTTTTTTATATAACAAAAATTTGATTTTTTTTTTCTAAAAGTGGCCACAATTTTGAGGGTCTTAATTATTATATTTTTATTATTTCGACTACTTGTTATGGTATAATAATTATTATGATTTAACTCTAATTTTGTTTTTCCTTTCTTTCTTTCTTTTTATTATTTACAAGTTTAAATACATTTTTGATTGCAATTATTCTATATTGTGTTCAATGAAGTCGTGTAATTGTTTTGAAGCTTTGATTGTGTAGAACGTTTTATATACCTGACATCGGTATATCATTATTTTGTTTCAGTTGCCATTGACTTGATTGTGCAACACATTCAAGATTTACTTCACCCGAATAAAAACGGGATGACCAAGAGATTACGTCATAACTCTGACAGTGTGGTGACAAGACCACATTGAGAGTGATGTACCGTAGAACGTGACTTTGTATAATCATAATCGACTCGATTTTGTTGTTTTTATTTTAAAAAAAAGAGAGGTTTTATTTAATAATTTTGTTAAATCTTTCTCGTGGAAACCATTAACATTTAAGTTACTGGTAAAACGAGCTTCTATATATTAATATCCCTTATTCCCCCCGATACCGGTTACCTCAAAATAGTTTAATTTTAAATCTGTTGGTTGTTTTTTTTTTAAGTTACAAAATAAGATTTTATATTACTGGGCGGGTATAATTCATAAAATCTATTTATATATCAATTGTACATGTTCATTATTAATTTTTGAATTTCGTTTGTATTAGCGCGTTTAATTTTTTTGAAGTTGACTTATTAATTTTTGTAAGTTGAAGTTATTGTTATACTTAGTTCTCTGGAATTATTACTGCTTCGATATTCAAACCCGCTAATTCTTGACAAAGAAACATTTTGATCTTTTTACAATTTTAGTTAAAATTTATAAACAATATTAAATTATAGGAAGTTCTTAATAAATATCTTTTTTGAAAGTTTTTTTTTTTTTTAAATTAACTAAAATTTACGCAAGGTATGTCAAAGTACTATAAATATTTTGCATTTTTTTTTTCTTTTTTCGATGCAAAGTGAAGGCTAGGTGTTCATATTTAAGTTTTAGCTTGTTTAACAATGATTGGAACTATATAAAAAAAAAGGAAAATGTTATTCAATAGCTTATTATAAATTTTACGTAATGTTTCTACTTACTGAATATCAATAATAGAATGATGAAAATCACAAGCGCCAAAACAATCTTCATCTATTGAGAAAAGTTATTGTTAACGATTAATAATTACAGTAGAAATGGAACTTTTTTAATCGAATTTTTCTGACCTTTGTGTCTTTCCACCACATCGCTCGACGCAACTTTTTCGAAGATGACGAAAACTGGTTCGCACTCGTAGTTAAAGTGTACGACCGATCTTCGAGATCATCCAATTTATCACCTCTTTCTAAAATCTTGACTATATTTTGTTTCATTGCCCCTTCAACTTCTTTGATTTGAGCTCTAGTTCTATATTATAATAATTATCCACGAGGGAAATTCGTTAATAAAATTAATGATGGTAAATTAAAATGTCGTTTTATTTACTCCAAAATCTTGCCATCTATTTTCAATCCTCTGGTTTTTGGAGGACCACTGTCATAAAAAAAATGCAAAGTTACGACACGTATTACATCTCAATTGAAATTTCTAGATACCTCAGGAAAAAGTCTTCGTCGTCAGATTGACCCTTCAATAACTCTGTCTAGAATTTAATTTTTCAAAACAAGAAAGTAAATGTAAACATGAGTGTGTCTTTAGATATCGTGTGATATAATTATCCTACTCGTTCGTCATCTTCATCATCCACTGAGATTAGGGAATCGCTATAATCGTTTCTTTTAAATTTGGGCGGCATTGTAAGTTATAACTACAGTATTTAAAATGTTATTATTAATAATTACAATACAAAATAATTGAATTTTTGAAATATTTTTATTATTTAGTTCACGTACTTTCTATTCCATATGTAGGCTAATCTCTGTATTAATGAACCAAGTAACACAATATTATTACGAGTTATTAACGTCGAAAAAAAGGTAATTCTAAATGTTTTATATATTCATTTTTTCTTATAAATTTTAATGAAAAAATTATATTTTAAAACAGATCGAAACCACTCCAAAAATTATTGCCCGTATAGTGTTTATGTTACAGGCAACTCGGTTTTCAGGCAATTCGGTCTATCGTCTGCTACGAACGCTGTATGTTAGAGTCAAGATAGG
>JAQGAY010000022.1:0-92675 GCA_034698085.1 Polydesmus angustus
TTACGAGGCTTCGTAGAATATTATAGCCTGAAAATGTTATGCTCCAATGACGTAATTGAAGTAGTACTGAAAGGCACAAATAGTGCCTTTCAGTGGCTGAGAAGCGCCGTAGGTCTGTGCTGATCAGCTGTGGAGAGCGAAGTCGAATCCTACCTAACCTTATTTTGGATTTTGTTTATTAGGTTTTCCTGTTTAGCTAACGATATTTATAAGATACCGCTGCCTTTATCCATAAAATGCTTATTTAGAATAATATAATGACCAAATTCTGTTTGAATGTCTTCATTTTAGCAATATACAGTACATACTTTAGGGTGATTGACGTGATTCCTGAGATTAACCGACAATTCATGAGTAAAAACAACTGGCGCGACATCTGAAAAGAAGGCCATTCAATTAAAAGTAATATAGTACAATACACAACCAAAATCTCTGCACAACTAAAAACATTCTTAAAATTGCAAGTCCGCAAATAAGGAGTCGCAATTGCAGTTGTAGAAATCATAATAAGTAGCCTATTAAAAGGATTTGCAAAAAAACTAAATTACGTACCAATAACTCCCTGGCCATTTGGCAGTAATTTCAATCCAGATTTATTTAAAATATCTTTGAAAATCTTCATTGTCAAACCTCCTCCTTGGTCAAATTATCGGTAGTTATTTTTCGGCGGAGTTCAACTTTACCTCCACATTCCAAAACATGTCATGTCGTAACACGTTCCAAAAAACAGTTTTGCCGCCAGGATGGCGAACCAAACTGTTCAAAATACTGTAATTAAATAAAATACTGTACACGTAATATGGTAGACCAAAAGTTATAAATACGATAATGTTTTTTTTTTTTTTTAATTATACAGTTATGAACATTAAATTTTGTAAGTTTAATTGCGAAACTGATTTCATTAATTGAAACCGGTTTCAATATTCCGATTCGAACTATGTACAGTATACCCTGACAGGTTTAACCGGGGCTTAACCCAGTCTTTTGCGTGTACCGATACACCGAAATGGAGAACTACAGTAGTTTCATCGACTGAAACCTGTTCATAACTCATAAAATCTTGTTTTCTAAACAATTTTTTTTTCTCTCATAATAATATTATTATACATGTACATTATTATTTTATTTAAAACTTGACTTTTTCGCAAGTAGATTATCAATATACCGTTAATAAAGTAAACCGTATCATCATTGATTCTTTTACTCGAAATAATTACTGAACCTTTAGTCATAAAAGTACAATGATAAAAAAAATTCGAAAACTAAATTAACAATATAAATGCATCATTGTCAAAACTAAAAATAACTCTTAATTTATTGAGACATTATTTTCTGATTTCCTTTTTTGCACTTTAAAAAATAAAACGTAACACTGGACAGACAATAAACAGAGCGCGCAAAATGGTTATTAAAGTACCGTATAATAATTATATTCTATAATAATTAAAAATCAAAAAACATTTTTTTTTTCAAAAGAAGTGTAACCTCTAAGAATTTTATAAACTTAAATCAATTAATCTAAAATTTCTTTACTTTTCAGCAAGTTTCAAATAGTGACACCCCATCTGCATGTACTATTCACATAGAAGCAAAGGTTTATTAATTCACCACTAAATGGGAACAAATTTAAGAAGTGCAAGTGCAATCAATCTGCCTGCGATATTGCAATTGTATTTTAGTGACCCGATTCGTCTAAAGTATTTACTTTGCATTAAATACGTCTAAAATTAAAAACGAGTCATCTTAACTACACGAATAAACAAGACATAATTTTATAAATAATTGACGAGTTTAATTTTTCATTATTTACTAAAAAGCATTTCAATTTTTTTTTAAAGATAAGCCATCTAACATTATTATTATGATTATTACGATATGTTTTATGACTGCTAGGGATAGACTTAAACTGGTCACTAAAATTCAATTTCAATATTTTTTCTTCTTCTTTATCAACTACAGTTTTATAGTTTACATTAATTCTATTCGCAATATTCTTTGATTGCCTAATAAAACCATTTACAATATTTTACACATCAGTTGCATATATCTAATTTAGCCGCTCAACATAACTGCACTTAAACAATTTCTTAATTTCCGAATGTTTTAGTTACATGCTAATCTGTAGAATACGAAACTTCACTTAAAACACACATCATGCAAAGAGTTTTCAGGAAAAGTGACATACGGTAAAAGTTGACATCCGATGGAAAGCATGTTACTGACATAGGTCACTAAAATGCATTTGACAATACAATGGCTTTATATCATTTCTTCATTAAATTTGTTCTTTTTTTAATGCGCCGCACTAAAATCTGTAGATCAAAAAATTGGTTTTTAAGCAAATCCTTTTAAAAAATCACAATAAAAATCGATGATTAAAAACTAATCAATCAATTAGTTAGTCAATGAATGTTTGCTTGTAGAGGTTGAGTGAAGTTTTTGGTGGTAGTTTACTGAAGACAGCTACTCGTTACAATTGGCCATTTGGTCCATGATTGAAGAAACATAACCTGCCACATCTACACAATCAGCATCTGAATGTTTAATGAAAGGATCCTCCTAAACATTATAGAAACACATAATCAATAAACGCTTTTCCAAATCAAATCTGCAACACTAACCAGTAGTTTATTGTACTTTGGGCGCTGGGTTTCATCTTTTATTAAACTAAAAATTCAAATTAAAACAAAAAAAGTGGTTTATAAAATTATTTAAGTTAGTAGAAATTTCCAATAATCATTCAATTTCAAAGCCTTTCTATCGGCTGGCCATGCATACCATTGCAACGTAACGCAAATACTATTTGTACAGTAATTGTTGGATGTATAAAGCATTAACATTTTCGTGCGTATCAGGGATTTAATATTTAAAACCAAATTTTCGCACTTGCATTAATGATAAAGTTAAATTGACATTTCCAATTTAAATCTTTACATTTCCCCCCAAAAAATAAAGATTCTCTTACCATGTATTAACAAAATTCACAAATTCGTAGGTGAACGAATTCCCATTTTCGGTTGGATTTAGCCTTGGAGGATCACCTTGAACTACCTGAGTCAGTTGCTCAAAAACACTCTTCCAACGAGGATAAGGAAAACTTCCTGTTGCCAACTCGTACTAAAAGTTTATAGTTTTTATATTAAAACCAAATAAGACAAATTTATAAACAGTACATTGTTAAAACTTTTGACTTACAAGAGTGATTCCCAAACTCCAAATATCGGAACGAACGTCGTAACCCTTGGCCTTTTGAGGATCAATTCGTTCCGGCTATAAAGACATTTTGTTGCAAATTAATTTTCATTTTTCAAAATCTAAATCAATTAAATTTACCGCCATATATGGTCGGCAACCAGCATCTCTCGTCCTGGCTATCGAATCTACTAATTGACCACTAATTCCAAAATCACATAATTTAATATTGCCACCTCTGTCTAACAATATATTGCTTGGTTTCACATCTGAAATTATATTAGATTTTTAAACGGATAATTTTATCAAATAATAACAATAAAAAAATACCTCTATGAATAATCTTTAATTTCTCTTTCAAATAATTTAGTGCTTTCACCGTCTGCAATTTTTAAATAAATTTAATTAATCTTACTGTTAAATTCTTCAATTACAAAAATTACTAATACTGCACTAACCGCAACCGTAATTTTTCCTAAAATATTTTCAGGTATCCTATGATTTAATCGTTCGTAAATAAATTTATAAAATTTATCCAAAGAAGTGTCCATTAACTCCATACAAATCCAACAGTCACCCTATTTCAATAAACAAAATCAAACAATTTTCCTTGACAAATTCATAAAATAAATTTGCTCACTTCTTTGAATATTGCACCGTAAAACTGTACAATGTAAATGCAATCATTACTTTTCATTACTACTTCTAAATCCATTAAAAGCTCCCTTTGTTCCTTTTCATCAACCGTGGAACGTATCCTCTACAAAACCATCCAACAAATCAACGCTTGATTAATACAATAATTCTTAAAAAAATGTTTAACATACTTTGACTGCCATTACTGTTCTGCTACAGTAATGAAACATTTTGTTGACTGTACCAAACGCCCCTCTGCCAATTTCTCCCATATCTTGCAAATCGTCAGCCGTAAAATCATACGTCTAAACAAAACACATAAAACATTTTACCAAATAATTGAGAACCTACGACCATTGTCAAATAGCTTACTTGCTCCGGTGAAATTTTCAATTTTCCAGATGTATGAATGCTTTGACTAACTGGAAACTTGCATCGACTGGAAGATACAAATCAGATATCAATAAAACAAAATAAAGATGTTCTAATCCTTATTCAATTTTAAATAACGATAGCTAACCAAATTAACAACAGCTTAACCTGTTTACTAAATGAAACTACACTATTTTAAAAAGTGAATGAGGATTAAAAATAAGTTTAATTCACACTCAGAAAAGCACAAAAACAATCATTATTCAAAAATAGTATCAATTCTAGTAATCCTGGCATACAAAACCAAATTCTTTCATAATAAACAAACATGCCAACTATTTTTTTTGCTACCGTATCTATTGTTATAATCATCAGATTATACAGTAGTGAACAAAGTCTATTATAATATTAATAATGACAACTAAAAATTCAGTTTCTTAGAAACACCTTTCTAACTACAAACAAATTAAGATACCACAGCCATGCACTTTCTTCGCAACACTTCTTTTAACGAGGCAAACTAATAATTATCAGACAGACCGTGCATTATAAAAATAAATCACAATAAAAAAAAATGAATAGTGACTGCAGGGAATTTCACCTGGGTTTACGTGACCTTTCGCGACTGTGAAACTCAGTTTTCGTTTGCTTTACCCTTTAATGATATTAACAACAATTTTAATTATTCAGTATTATCAAACACGTTCAAATTACTCGCGACAACATTTCACATAGAATCACAACTACGATATAAGTATTTTTTTGAATCTTTGAAACAATTTACTAGAATTTATTAAAATAAAGTACAATAAAGCCGCAGAATTCGTAATGAAAATTGTCGTGTGTAATTGAACTGCTCCTGTAACATTTCTGGTGCCTTGAAATTGATTATAGTTCCGAGACACAAAACGAGTGTGGATGTGGCAGGTAAATGCGTAGTGATAGTTTAGATAATACTGTAATTATTGGTTTATTATACTAACGAGATCAAATAAAATACTTACAAGGCGGTGGGCATAGGAGCAACATTGGAGGTAAATGCGAACTGTTGATGCTGCAAACCAATGGTGGGAGTGTTGTTGACACTAGCAGCTGGATTAAAAGGAAGTCTCAATTTACTTCTTCTTTCAACTAATAATATCGTAAAAAAAAAATAATTGTCAAAGCAATGTATTATACTCCACGAACATTGATTAAATTTAAAATTATAAAACAAGTAATAGATAAACTACCAATTTTAAATTTAAGTAGAAATGCTTACATTCTGTAATAAAAAATTTATCACCCTGACAATCTTAATTTTTTTTTTTAAATTACAGAATAAATTTATGAGGGGTTAATTCGGAGAGGTACAGTATTTTAACATCTAATATCAAAAATGAACTACTAAAACTTTTAAAATTATCCTCATGAAAATCTATTAAATATAATTAATCCAAAAACGTCAAAATAAAATCATAATTTTCCTAAACAAAATAATATGAGGGGAAATACTTTCAATATCAAAAATATTTTCAAAACCTAAAAATGCGTAGAAAATAACGCCAAAACAGATGAAATCGGTTTTCTGGTGGAGTTATGCAAAGAAATATTCCAAAAAGAGTTCATCTCACTTCGTCAAAATAGAGGGCTTCATGTTTTCTATTACACAATAGTATGTTTTCCCCTCAAAAATGTAATTAATGAGAGGGCCAACGAAAAATAGGCACAGAAATTAAAATAATTACGCAGGTTAGATCATGGTGAACTTTCACGTTTAAAATAGTCGTAGTACACAAATTTAATCAAAATCATAATCAGTACAGTTAATTGAAACATAAAATAATAAATTGACAGTTTGAAAATAAAAAAAACGGAAAAAATACCTTGACATTGATTCCCCCATTGAGAATGAAAATGCTGGTGCTGCCTTTGATCCGCCATCTTTTTATCTTCGTAGACGTCGTGTTTTCCAACTTGCCCTCCCGTTACAGCTGCTGATACTGTCACACACACCCTCCTCTGACAGCCAACACGTCAAACTTTTGTTATTACAAAATTTGGTTAATACCTACCACGATTAAATGGAATTTCCAAATGTACTCTTCATCGCGATTCTTTCAAAAATATTTTTATAACACGACTAAACAGAAGATAATTTTCGGCAAATGCAATTCAAATAGCAAAATCTTGAAGTGGCGCTGTCTAGTGACTTTTACAACAACTATTCCCCAATGCGCAATAATAATTTGAAAAACTAATCAGAAAATACAGGGTGACCGAGATGTTTCTATTTTGTGCATGAATATACACAAGAAAGGGGAAAAAAATATAATTTAATTACTAACAATGCCAAAAACTTAGAAGTTAAACCGTTTCACAAATAACCCATAAAGATTTTTTAGTATAAATTTTATTTGAATGTTAAATGATTAAAAAATAATGAAAATTATAACATTTTAATTGGCTATACAACTTACATTGTTGCTAAAATATTTCAATGTTGCAACTTCAATGCTACAACATCATTATAAGTTTATAACGATTAATTAGAAGCGTTGCACAAATAAGTAAAAAAAAAAAAACTTCCCAAAATTTTATTTTATAATTATGTAATAAAATAAAATCTCTATCAAAACAACTTGTCGAGCTTCTTTACGAGTTTTTTAAAATAACAAATGGAAGTCGTAAACTATGTAGGCCGGCCTATAGAATACAATATATGTAGGCTATAATAATTATAAAACTTTTTTTTAAATAGATAGAATAATACAACTTTAATAACAATGCACTTAAAGTAAACATAACTTTTAACATTTCATAAATATAAAATTGAAGAAATAAAGTAAGTACAACTGTATACAGTACATGCGACATGTACGAGTATAATGTCAAATTAATAACAAGTGGTTAAATCTTGAAAACCTTAATAAAAATAATTCTAATACAGACATTTTAAGCAAAACTAAGAAACTTTTAGTTCTAAAACAATAGACCGGAATTTAACTATACAGTAACCTCATAACGTAAGAATGTCCTTAAACATAAGGCTTAAAAATTAAAAAAAGGCCCTATAAACCTTTGAGAAAAATCTTATTGGAATAAATAAATTCAAGACTGCTGCATTTCCAAGCATCTGAATAATAATTAATATGTTTACAAAAATAATAAATTAACCTCCTTTGTACAAGTTATAATATTAGTATACTGTACTAATAATTATACTGTACCGTATAGCTTTAAACACTATCATAAAATTAACTTGTAATCAATTCTAACACATCTTAATATCACATTCACATAATAACAAGTGAATTTGTTGTTTAAGAGTGAAAGTTAAACGAAAATTAATATTGAAGAGACTCAACAGTAATACTGGCCTTATGTTTTTTACTCTGACTATCCTGACTTTGAGAACTAAGTTCGAATTCAAAATTCTCAGAAAGCTCCTGCAAAGATAATTTTTTTTTAAAATGTGCGTTCAATTTAAAGCTTTTAATATATTGCTTACGTTCCCTTGAAAAGATAATTTTCTCTTTCTTGTTGAAATAAATGCTGCCTTCTTATAATCGTCACTTGAAGTCGGAAGACTTGCAATTCCAACTTTAACCGCGTTCTATTTTAAAATTAATTTAAATTCTAATTACAAAAAATAAAAAGACGTAGAAAAATTAGTCATTGAAAAATTTCCAAAGGAAAAATTTTCTTGCTTTGATTAATTCGTTATTAGTATACGCTACGTCGTATTAACCAGGTAGCAATGGCAATTGCTTTTGCACAATGATAGTACAATCGCGTTTTTCAAGAACAAGATAATCTTACCGCTGGTAATTCTTTTATTACAGGAGAAGAATCTTCCATTTTGCTCCCTTGCATATCAAAAGACATTATATTCAAACTTTCTTTTGAAAAATAACGAGGCAAGATGCTATCTTTAATAAACTTGCAATTAACCTGAAAATATCTATTAATTGAACAATAAATAAAAAATTTAAAAAATTTTGATATTTTTCACTTGCTTTCTACTTCGTTTGCTTCTTGTAATACATTCCATTTCCAAGAGTTTATCACAAATATTTTGAGCTAAACTGTCGTTCACTCCCAGACGACTGCCAATCCATGAAACATTTAAACTTTGGACTTCCAAACACGCAGAAACAATTCTTCTCCAAAGACAAACTACTTTTATCTCGGAATTCGAAATAGTCGTCAAAGTTGAATCAGTGCCATTTAAATTATAAAACTGTAAAAATTATTAATTACAGCAAAGAAACAAGATAAATAGACCAATATAAATTGTCTTACTTTCGCGCAAAGGGCGCAAATAAAAGACTTTGGAGTCTCCGCCTTATTAAAAAATTTATAACAAACAGCATGTTGCAAAAAATTGCATTTGGCACATAGAACCATTAGTCCATCGTCCTAGTTAAAATAATTTTAGCATCGTATACATTTTCAATAATTCTAAATAAAGTGCAAACTTCGTTTAATCCGCAAGCACATTTCGTACCATAACTGCTAACAAGTAAACTCTAAAAAAAATAACACATGCAAAGTAATAATAATAAAAGTGAATTACATGTAAACTAAATCAATTTATTTTTTTGCTACCTTGAGCATGGCGGGGGACTTATCAACATTTGAAATCAGTGCAACATTAGGTTGCACATCATTGAAATCAGTATTCGACGAAGATGATGATGATATAACATTGGAAACATTTGACATAGAAATTTGAGAAGAAACTCCAGAGCTACATTCCGATTCTTTCGGAGACAATCGTTTATGAATTGCCTCAGAAGCATTCAAAGGAGGGATAACTTCGTCACCCAACTGACATTTTTGTTTTTCAACTGTCTCGTTACTGACGTTTTCCTGCTTATAAAATTGATAAAAGTAATAATTGTATCCATTTTATTATTCAAATATTTGACCAACTTGAACTTGATGATTTTTATCTTCCCCATCAATTACGCTTATCATTTGCTTGCTACAGTTCATTTTCAATTTAAATCTAATTACGAATCAAATTTATTTTTACAATAATACTGTAAACCTTAGTAATAATAATTGATATTACGTATGAAATGCCTAAAATAAAATAGTTCGATTTTAATAAAATAATAACTACACAAGAAAGAGACTTATTTACTGTGGACAATTGGCCAATGCGGATGCTGACAACGTCACTGGGATAAATAAATCCATCGTCAGAAGAGACAACAAACCCTGAAGGATGGTAATCATTCGGCGTAACTATATAAATGTAGTATAAAAAATATTTTATTATAAAACAATATAATATCAGATGCTAAAGAAACATTTACCATCGTCGTAATATAACAATTTCATTACTAGACGCGAACCTGATGGTAAAGCAGAAAGATTTTGAAAAAATAATAATAAATTCCTAATAACCACAAGAGCCGAATTTTTAATAGACATATTTGTCTTTGAAGTATCATTACTAAAAAGAAACAAGAGTTCAATTACATTCTTTTTATTAATATATAATTAGATAATTAAAGCATCTCACTTTGAACCGTCACATTTAGGAATGTCATCAATATAATTGAAATGAAAATTATACGACTCTATCAAATTCTAAAATTTAAAAACAAAACATTTTTAAATTTATATAAATTCAAAATAATAATTAAATTTTACTTCATATTTGTTCGGATCTTCAAAGACCTTAAAAAAACAAAACCATGAGCATTATAATGATAAGCCTACAATGTTTGTACATTGTAGGTGCAACAAAAAGCACAGTTAATAAATAGCACAGTATTTTATATTAAAAAGTTTTCGATCGTTAAGATTCGAAACAATAATAACAAGATGCTTAAACAAAAATTAATTTACTTAAGTTTCGGACTTGTAAATCAATTAAATTACTACTGCATGTATAGTTACATAAAAATAGTAGGCTAGCCTATAAATATTATTGTTAATTATAATTAACTTCTAACTTACGCCCAATATAATCTGCCGAAGCTGAAAACGGTAGACAAAAAAAATAAATAAGCAAAATTCCAGAGAAAATTTCCATTTAACTAACGTATTTTTTGTCCAAAGCTTCAAAACATCCACGCAACCATTTGATCAAAAGTGAAGCTCTTTGACAGGTGCTACTTTCCTTAAGAATTTTTAGATTTAAATCTGTATCATAAAACATGTTTGATCAGTTTTAAACATAATTATTGTTGTTATGACGTTAATTTAAGACATGCAGGGAAGTCAAAGCTAAAGTCTCTATACTACTTTTATACAATAATATTATGTCATGTACATGTAGACTACAATGCTAATTTATAAATTATAATAGCGCTTTACACAGTTGGCCTGCATAATTTATTACTTAATATCTAAATGTTATCGTAAAACTTCGCGCTCAAAATATTAAATTTCGTTTACCGTCTAATGTTTTGTCCAAATATGATTCTGGAGGACAAATAGCTCTCAAATAAGTTATTTGAGAAATAGCAATGGCGACTACCTTCTTTACGACTACGGTCGATTGAGGCTGACTGGCGATAACATTAAAAATCCCATCCAACTATAAATCAAATATAGTTAGGCCTATTTATTCTTATTTATTTATTAAAATGAACTTACTGATGTTGAAGTTTGATTTGTACTCGTACGTAAACACGTAGCCACTGACATTTTCAAACCGAAGGTAAATTCATGAATTTCAAGCGGCAAAGTACAAAGAACTGCGAGCGCGCGTTTTTTCTTTTTCGATAGCCTCAAACGCAGTTCCGTGACGTCATACATAATTTGCATTGTAATCTCGTGTAAAACCGAATTGATTTTGGTTACAAAATTACAATTAGCCAGTATTAAAATAATATTTTAACCTTCATGTCAAATTCACCACGAGCTTTCCAAAATAATCTATGATGATGAATCCAGATTTAATTTTTACAAGCAAAATTAATGATAATAATATTAATAAATAGTTAATTTACATTGTAAAGAAAATAAATTTAATTTGGAGAAAAAGTGGAGGGATATACTGATAATTATTATTATTCTGGGCGACATTCTGTCCCTATCAGGGTTCTACGTCGCCCCGACCGATTGTATACTTTCTATAAATTGTACTGATAATAATGTTATATCAATCGGTGGAAATAAAAACCTTAAACCTTAGCCTATATTACCAAAGGACTGGCATAACAAACAAACATGGGCAATTGCCTGGTTAATTTAAACCACTACTGTACAGTATTTGAAAAATATTACAAAATAAAGTATAAAATCAAAAGAATAAAAGTTCAATATTCTTTTTCTTTCAAAAGTTTCGGTCATTTCTTATCTTTAACCATATTTACAAATACATTAACAAGTACCGGGTACATGTATTTCAATTTCATTTATTTATATTGTATCACTGGTACTTTTCTTAAAGCAAATTAACTTATTAAGTTGTAAATTTAAAAAAAAATTTAATTCCTCATCACAATAGAAAAAAAAAAAAAATCAACGAAAAATCGGAAAACTATTTCAGAAAAAAATAAAACGTTATTTTTTAAATACCGGTAGTTCAATTTTTTTAAAGAAAACAAATAATACAGTACTAATTTTTATATACAAGTGTTTATTTCCATAAAGCAGGTTTGTTAAAGATTGCAGAATAATTATCAGTGCTAAATAAATTATTTAAAATTCATTTATTAGCTCGAGATTACAGAACATTCGTGTTTTTTCAAAAAAAAAAAAAATCAGCACAATCATAGGACACAGTATAAAATACTAGATGTTCAAACTTCTTTCTTCAACTATAATATTTCTCTCTAAAAATGATTAGATACAACAGCAGCAACACAGACACCAACAATCACCAGTATATCTCCTCTCAATAACTGCCAAAAATCTAACTTCAAAATGATCAACACAATAAAAATCTATATTTTAAAAATCACCAATCAAAACTAACCTTAAATTAATAAAATTAAAAGGGTTTCCAACTTAAAAGTGAACTAATTGGGCATCAGCTGGGTTTTGTTCCATCGGACAATAAGGACATTTCAACCTAAGCATATAGCAGTAAAATGTTTGTCATTTTATGAGTAACTAATAATTATTAAAATCCATCGTTTTCCCCCCTTACTTTTAAATAATAAGCTACAGTAGAACCACGATATTACGAATTTTAAGGGAAAAAAGTAATTCTTCAATTTATATACAGTATTTTTTAAATTAACGAAGCTTTGTTTTTAGAATACATTTTTTTCTTTGGAAAAGCCTTATTATAATAATTTGTTTCGTTAGATATGCATAAAAAAGAACTGATTTATTGCGCCTCGATTTATTAGGGCTCAAAATTCGATTACCGAGAATTAAGTTATTCAAAATTTGAATAACCATTACATGAATTGAGGTTTAATTGTTCAAAATTCGAATTAACGAGTCCAGCTTGCCCAAAAATAGATCGAAGTGCATATTTTCTAATCAGCGCCTTTGAGTGGAAGGGAACGACTAAATATTCGTATTAACGAGTTTTTTGATGTATCGAAGTTCTACTGTATTTTTTTAAGATGATCCAATGAATTTATAATGCTTGAAGTTTTATACCGTTAATTAAATAAACGTAAAATCATTTCACACGTTTTAAGTTAATAAAACTGAACTTACTTGTTCCCATTTGCCAACTTATTGAGCGCGTCTCTAGAAACTACGTGTCCACAAGTGAGTCGCATGGGTGGGTTATTTTCAGTACTTTGTTGTCGTAGAATTGGACAAGCAAATATAGAATGATACCGATTATCTTTACCCAGATCAATCTCGATCTAAATATATCGAATGCCATACATCAAAATGGCAAATTTAATGCAATAAAATAAATTTAACTTAATACAGTACCGGCAATTCATCTCTGGCTGTCCAAACACCGGTCACTTGTCTTTGCAACATCACTTGCTTTATATTTAACAATGCTGGCAATGCCGTACATCCGGCGTTTATGCTAAAATATAATAAAACTCCTCTTAAAACTAAAGTTTAGAAAAATAAAGTTGGCAAATTCACTAATTAATATCATTTTTTATATATAACAAAATATGTAGTCGTTCTTTCAACCAGGCAATAAAAAAAAGTTTAATTATTAATACTGTAAATATTATTATTCTATTACCAAACTGCAAGAGGACTATCCACAGAAAGGCCAAGCAAGGCGCAAGCATCTCTCGTAAATAAATCACATATTTCAGCCCAGTGAACTCCATTAAGAAGATAACTGTATGGTGAATTCCATATCCCATGCTTGAGAAACAATAGACTTCCCATTAGCACTTGAATTTCTATCGCCATTACAATAAAGATTAAATAAATGATGCGAAGTTACAAACTCCATAATATGTTTAATATATTAATATTTACAAACCATTTTCATGAGCGTGAGCAAATTTGGGGAAGTTTTCCCTAGCATAACGAACAGCTTCAGCTTGATGCTCTACTCCTCTGCTTATTAAATCGATAAATCGTAGTCGATGAAGTTTAAATTCTATACTACTACTTTGAGATTTTAAACGTTCGTGGTTTTCACGCGCCCAACTAAATAAAAATAAAATTAATTAAAATAAACGCTGGAGCGTATAAACTAATCATATTTTAATGACAAGAAACATAAAATGTCATTGAAATACGATTTTTTAAAAATTATTAAAAAATACTCTAATGCGGGTTGCAAATCTTTCTGCTTCAAAGCCTCCGAAATTCTATTTAATTCGAAAAATGGTTCCTTTTTGTTGTCACAAACATCAAACTTTGCTTCCTAAAATTATTAAAAAAACAAATTTAACAAAACTGTCAAATGCTGCACTAATTTACATAAAATTTACATAAAAAAATAAAAAATCTTATAAACATGAAAATATTTAAATTATTCTATAGCCTACGACATTAAAAATACAATTTTTTAAATACTTTAATTATTTATATTTTATTATAATACTACCAACTTTTAATAATTCTTCAGCAATATCAAGCATCCCCTGTCGACAAAAATGCTCGCAAATTACTTGATTAAGCAAATTAGCTTTTTCAGGCGATTCAAATGCATCGTCAATACCAGTTGAACCAAAATCGGCAACAAAATTCTAGTTAGAATAAAGTACAATAATTAAATACTGACTTTAAACAAATGCGAAAAGAAAACTGACGTACTCGATCAATCGCTTTTCCGACTTTTGATACTGTGCTGTGTAAATCGCGGTGCTCGGTTGCAATTTTCGTCACAGTGTCTTTTACTTTCTTCACGCATTGTATAACTTTTCCAGTTTGAGCAGTAGTTAAATTACCCGACTGATTAGCTAATTATAAAATTATTTACATTTAAATGACCGTGAAATATAATTCATTGGTCATCATAAGTAAAAACACACAACCGTATTTTGGTATGCCCTAGATGCCAAATCAAAGATTTTCGACTTACCTTCAATATCTCTTTGTAATTCTTGAACAGAATCAATTAATTCTTGTAAAGTACGGTTGGAATTATCTCTCAAACCTCCAAATTTAACTAAGACTTTATCTAGTTCACGTTCAACTGCCAAACAAGAATCCATTTCTACTGTACATTTCGAAACCAAAAATGTCGTCCTTCTATTTCAGCCGTAAACCAGCTGTAAAGCCAAAGACGTAATTACGTAAAAACTAGCGCATGCGCAGTTTCAATTTGATAATTCTCAGCCGCCATGTAAAAGATACAGTAGTTTTATCTTTGGTTTTATTCTTTCATCACCTTTGAGCCCATACGGTAAATTAAAATACAATCATAGTATCATTATAATAGAATACTGTAATTATTTTTTAAATTTTAACTTTTATAAAAAAAAGATCAAAATTGTCGGTGAGAAAGTCGATTCTGATATCGAAGGCTTATGTAGGCGCATGCACTTTGGCTCTTGTTTATTTAATTAATGTTAATTAATTAACAGTAGGCCTACAGACATTCAATAAAATGTGAATCTTGCCAATTAATTATTTAAAATTATTTTACAAAGTATAAAAATACCCAAGATTACATAATTATAGTAAACTTTCGCCAAGGATTCCTCTACAGGCAATTGCCTGGTCTAATTGCAACTTTAAAAAGGATAACTAATATAAATTAATTATCATTCAGTCTATTGCGATCCGTGTTTTATCGCCCATCTTTTATCACGCATAAGCAGCCTACGGTAGAATGCTGTATGCCTACATTCTAAATTACGCCAAACTTACAAAATATAAATATCGCTAATATAATTATTATACAGCAAACAAACAGCTTAAAAATGAATGAATTTCAAATTAATCAAATAGTCAAGTATCAAAGATTTAATTGCTCACCGTAAAGGTCAAAATCATTAATTAAAACTTTAACGTACAGTATAATAAAACGCGTTTCATTGAATTTAAGTTGGATGAAACTACCGTTGACTAAAATAACAACATTAATATTTTATATGCCTTATAATTAGCCATTTAAATTGAAAAAATTAAATTTAAAATTATTAACATTAAAGAAAAAATTACTACCTTAATCAGGAAAATCCTAAACATTTGCTTAAATCTTGAATTTCTTCGCTGGCTGTAAAACATTTTCTTGGTTTTCTATTCCATCTTCGGGAAAATCAAAAGCACTTTCCGAATAATTTAACATTCGGCTAGCTTTCGAACTCCAATTGTCTTTATCCGCATTGCCCACATTTTTAAAAAATTTTTTTGGTCTAGTACTACTGTCCCTTGGTGACAAGCCAGCACTTTTTGTACCTTTCATACCATCATCTTCTGCTGAACCCTACCCAAAAATATATAAAGTTTTGTAATCAAATAATTTAATCGATTTAGATTATATAAGAATTTCAATAGCTTATTAAATGTTTTTAACAATATCAAAAAATTTTCACTTTAGGAACATCTTCAAATTTTAAAAATTGCAATTAATATTTTAGTTAGATTAAGAATTATGCATATAAAATACTCCGTATTACTTTAATTAAAGGGCGCTCAATGTTGTTTTTGTCTTTATTCTTAAAACTTGGACTATCAGGAAACTTAGTGACAATTCCAATAGATTTATTCCTGGGTCTCAGCAGGATGCGAGTTGGATTTTTCCCATCAGAAACAGTCTATTTTAAAATGTTAAATTTCAAATTATAACAAAATATTAATTAATAATTGTTTAAAACCTCAATTTCTAAACACTCTGTTGAAGTATCTATTGAATAGGATGAATCGAAAGTCGCACTCGAAAATGAAACTGTCTTCTTTACAGTATTACTAATTGAGCTTGCTACATTCTCTTTAGCTGCACTGCTTGGAGCCTAAATTATTTTTTGTTCTATTATTTTTTTTTTTGCGATTTAATAAACACTACTAAACAACCTTTATAATTGGTTTTGTTATTAAAACGTTACTGCATTCCTTAATGGGAGGGTTAATTTTCGATTCCTGAAATTTTAAATACTTTATTTTAATATTGTAATAAACATCAAAATTGTGTTAAATACTGTACTTTCTGATCAAACACATTTTGCACACGTTTTTCGGCACTTTCAAGTTTTTGACCAAGTGTAACCTGATTATTATAATAAATTAATACATTTTGTTAAAACATTTTCAATTAAATTGAATAAAATGACTTATAATTTTCAACAAAATATATTTCTGTATTTAAGACAAAAATAATTACCGTATAGCAAAGAAAATTATTAACTAATTTGCAATTAAATTATTAATTAAATGTTCGGAAATTAGCTATTTTTTATGAATGCAAACTTTTCATTTTATCAAAACAAAATATTTACCTTTTCTGCTTCCAATAGTAAATTTTGTTTTTCTAATTTATTCATCTTGCAAACCGTTTCCGCCTAGTAAAATACTTGTATAAATTAACTATGTTATTGGAGAAAATAATTATCTATAATAATTTTTAAACATTTTTGTTGATTTCTTCTTTCAATTTCGAATCATTTTCTGCTAATGTAACGGTAAGATTAACAATCATTTTTTCTTTATCGCATACAATTTGCTCTGCGCTTAACTAAAAATATGAAAACATTTTTATAGAAACATACGGTACTAATATTTAAGCAAATAAATAAATTACTGCGATTGATTTTATTTGATCAATTTCTTTCTTGAGATTATCATTTTGTTGTATAAGATCCACCTTCTCTTCAATTTCTTTTTGAATATCCGTATTTAAATTTTCGATCTATAAAAAAAACAATAATATGAATAAATAATTTAAAATTTAGAAATTATAATGTAAATTTTTAAAAAGATTTTCCTGTTAAAAGTTTAAATCTGTATCTTTATAATGCAGGTAAAATTTTATTTTCGTGCCAAAAAATCCAATCATTAAATTATAAGTAATTTAAATAAATATTAACTCAACTTACAGATAATTTTAGTCGTTTGTAAATTTTTTCCGATTAATTATTTAAAATAAGTAAATTTGTGGTCACCGAAACTTTTTTATAATATTATTACATAAACCTGATTTCGAAGATGTTCACAGTCCTTTCCAGATTTCATACGATTGTCCTCAATAACATCTTTCAATTTTTGAATTCTTTTCGTCGCCTTCAAAATCTTTACCTTGTATTCCTTTAATTTATTCTGTAAAATGATTTATATAATTAAGTACATCAAATAACTGTTGAAATGCAAAGTTATTACCGCATCATCTGTCTCCAAATTTCTCTCTCTTATTTCCTCAGCAATAGCTGGGTTTTGTCTTTCCCTATAACATAATTATATTAAGCATCAATATCACTCATATTCATAAGAGTTAACTTATATAATAAAAAAAAATACTAAAATTACATTAATATTCCAAATACTGGTTCCGAACTATTAGAGACTTTCACTTCTTTTGATTTCATTTGTTGATTGTATTCGACCTCCAATTGTTTGCTTTCAACCTTAAATTGATTGATTTCGGCTCTCAATTGACCATTTTCATTACTCAATTGACTGGTTTCTTTTTTCAACTGATCGACCTCGTTTTTCAATTGCTCTATATATGCTCGATAATTATTGTTAGTTTTAAAATGACCATTTCCAGATTTGAATTCATTATTTTCGATATTTACGCCGTCTGTTTCTGTATACAATTCGCGGTCGAACTTTAATTCACCGTTTTCGGATTCTAAATCATATATTTTGGTAATTAATTTATCGTTAGTAGTCTTAATTTGTTCATTTTCGGCATTAATTTTCTTATTTTCAATCTTCAATTGTTCGTTTTCCATCATAAATTGATTGCTTTCGCAATTCAATTGAATTTTTTCAGCATTTAAACGACCTTTTTCTATCTTCAATTGCACATTTTCCATCTTTATTTGTTCATTTTCAATCTTCAATTGTTCGTTTTCAATCTTCATTTGTCCGTTCCCAATTTTCAATTGTTCGTCATCAACATTCATTTGCTCGTTTCCAATATTTAATTGGTCGTTTTCAATTTTCATTCGTTCATTTTCAACCTTCATTTGCCCGTTCTCAATTTTCAACTGTTCGTAATCAATATTTAATTTTTCGTTCTCAATTTTCAATTGTTTGTTTTCAACCTTCAATTGTCCGTTCTCAATCTTCAGCTGTTCGTCATCAATTCTTAATTTTTCGTTCTTAATCTTCAATTTGTCGTTCTCAATACTCAATTGTTCAGTTTCAATCTTCAGCTGCTCGTGGCCAATCTTCAGTTGCTCGTGGTTAATCTTCAGTTGCTCGTGGTCAATCTTCAGTTTCTCGTGGCCAATCTTCAGTTGCTCGTGGTCAATCTTCAGTTTCTCGTGGTCAATCTTCAGTTTCTCGTGGTCAATCTTCAGTTGCTCGTGGTCAATATTTAGTTTCTCGTGGTCAATCTTCAGTTGCTCGTAGTCAGTCTTTAATTTCTCGTAGTCAATATTCAGTTGCTCTTGGTCAATCTTCAATTGTTTATTTTCAATCTTCAGTTGCTCGTGGTCAATCTTCAATTGTTCATTTTCAATCTTCAATTGTTCGCCAAAAATATTTACTTTTTCAATTTCAATTTTCAATTGTTCGTTTTCAATCTTCAATTGATCTTTTTCAATCTTCAGTTGCTCGTGGTCAATCTTCAATTTTTCGTTTTCAACTCTCAATTGTTCGTTTTCCATCTTCAATTGTTCTTTTTCAATTTTCAGTTGCTCGTAGTCAATATTCAATTTTTTGTTTTCAATTTTTAATTGATCGTTTTCGGTATTCGATTGCTCGTATTTAATTTTCAATTGCGCATTTTCGACTTGTAATTGCTCTATTTTAGCCATTAATTGATTATTTTCTTCATTTAATTGACTGCTTTTATTCATTAATAACTCGTTTTCTTCCTTAAATTCTTTATTTTCTACATTTAATTCGTCGTTTTCGCTTCTAAATTGATCGTTTATAGCATTTAATTGGCTATTTTCCACCTTCATTTCATCGAGTATTATCTTTAATTGATTACGTTCAATATTCAATTGCTCCATTTCAGTCATTAAACTATCCTTTTCGGTTTTAAGATGATCCCTTTCAGCGAAAATATTTTCATATTCAACGGTTAATCTGTTGCTTTCAATTGTTAACTTCTCAATTTCATCTTTTAGATGACTCCTTTCAGTTGTTAACTTGTCAATTTCGGTGGAAAAACCGTCCCTAATAGTGTTTAAACTGGAAACTTCACGTTTCAATGCATCATTTTCAACAGTTGATGCATTCAAACATTCGATATTAAACGCAAGTTTGTCATTTAATTCTTGAATTTCCGAATTTTTTTCGACCCTAAAAGTAAAACCAAAATTGGAATAAAAAAAACATTAAAACAACTAGTGGTTTACATCTCCGTTGATGCAGACTCTTTAATTTTTTTAAATTCTTCGGTTAATGTAGCATAGCCATTATTCACTTCATTTAACAGTTGTTGCAAATTCTCTGAAATTTAAAAAATTAATATTATTATTTAAATATCAAAGTACAATAATTATTGCAGTTCTCTATAAGTTACTATTATCTAATCTAAATTAATGAGTCTTGTGAAAAATAATTATCTAAACCAAAACATTTAAATACAGTACTAATAAATATTATTTTAAATTATGTGCAAGAAATTATGCGAGAATATAAAATAAAAACCTCGTTCTTTATTTGACATCTGGAGCTGCTGATTAGCTTCCTGCAGATCAGTATTTAATAAATCAGTTTTAACAGCGTTATCGCTAATTGTTTTTTTCAAACCTTCCATCTAACAAAGTAAAAAACTACTGTATAGCAATTATTGTACCTTTCAATAAACAACTTAAGCTTACATTATTAATCAATTGATCGTTCTCCTTTTTACATTGGATGGCGAAAACATCATTCTCAATTGTTAAATTTTTTACTATAATATACAAATGAAATTTTAATAAAATATAAAATGTACTTAATAACTACATTTTTTTACTTTTATTTTCCAAAGTATTAACTTTGTCAACACCAGTTACTTGTAAACTCTCGAAGTCAACTGCTAAATCTTTTATGAAATTTGACAGTTCATCATTAAAAGTAATTAATTCTCCTTTTAACTTTTCGCCTTTAAACAACATTAGATACAGAATTTAATTACACAGCGTATACATTAAAAAACTTTATTAATATAAACTTACAAGAAATTAAACGTTCGTCGTATTTTTTTAATTCTTCTTTGGCCTTTTCCGATTCCTTTACAATCGAAGTCAATCTACAAAGTTAAAAGCAAGCAATAACAACACTCTAAAATTATGTAGATTATTAATACTATTAATTATTACTGTTGAGTAAAAATCGTCGCCTCTTTTTCTCGTTCGTTTAAATTTATTCTCAAAGTTTCACACTCATTTTGAGATGTTTCGAGTTTTTCTAACAAAGTTCGAACGTTTTCATTCGATTCTTTCAACATCGTTTCCTACATAATAATATTTACAAAATTATATTACATACTTAATTTACAATAAAATTAATTACTTGTGACAGTTTCTGCTTTTCAGCGATCTTCAGCCATTTTTTTAATTTTTCCTGATCTTTTCGAATATTAAAATTCAAAGTTTTTTCTACAGCCTTTTTTAACGTTTCACGCTTTTTAGCATTTGGAGAAGACGACAAAGGCAAAGCTAATCATAATATAAAAATTATTACACGACTATTATTTAAGTATTTCAATAAAGTTAAATAAAACGACTCACAATTTTGGAACACAGGCGGTCGTAAAAGCGAGGAGGTATAACTACGCAATTTTTGCGTTTCATTTAATTGCGCCTCACTATTTGTCATCAGAACCATATCTTTCGGTACCTTTGTTAACCGATATCGATCCATTTGTTATACAATAAATGAACACTTAAGACCAACAATAACAACTTTTAACAATCAAAACAAAATTAAACTAGCTATCACGTTGAAAATAGGAAATTAAACAGAAGTTCTAAAATCCCGATCCATAAATTCTATATAGTCCATCCATCTTCGTGTTAGGACAATTTATAGGCTAAAATAAATATTTATCAGCAATTATTACGTAAGCCTAAAAATAACATTTTACCTTACTACCATTTAATAAAGTATAAAATTTCAATTTACCTTGAACTTAAGAATAATCGACCGAAAAATGAAACATTTAAGAGGGTTCTTCTCGGCGAATACTGTACGCGGAAAACAAAAGCGGTAGTTACGTCATTACTTTCTTATTGAGGGATGTGACGTAGCGTTCCCAGTTTAGGCCTACCACCAAAGAGGCAACTGTCAAAGCGTTTGCCGACATAATTAATTAAACTCAATTGATTTTAACATTTGAGATTAGCCAGGGATTGAATAGTAAAACCTTTGTTGTGAATCCTTTCAAAATGAATTCTATGTCGACACATGTCATCCTACTTAATACTGTACGGCGTAATTTGCGACGGAATTGGATACTTCGGCGAACTTCGAAAGTGAAAACAGTAGGCCTATCCATAATCACCTGAGGTCTATTTTAATTACAGGTAGGCTACCGAAATTACAAATTATATAATATAATTATTATACAAGTTTATGATAAGTGGAAGGAAAAATAACTATTTTAATTAGGATACTGTTGTTTATTTAAATTTTTTATTACCAAACATTTGCAATTACAGTATTAGGCTACAGTCATGATAATAATAATTATTATTCGATTAATAATTATAATTAGGAGCGTACATAGTAGGCATACAATAATTATCGTGCTTTAAATAAATAATTATAAAAGGCAAACATTAAACTTAATGCTTTAAATAAAATGATAAATGTGAATGATAATAATTTAAAACAATGAGAGTTTTTAAAACTCTTTGTAATTTTTTTAATACAAAATTCGTGACATTATAATTTTTTAATTAAATACTGTACAATCCTAAACTAAGCTATATTAATTATACCAGCAATTAATATAGTTAAATAAATACCGTACATAATGTAGTTGAAAAGAAATATAAAAAATAAAAGAAATTTTTATAGTGCTACGTACTATAAAGCTCAATTAGCAAAATAATAAATTTAAAAAATAATAAATTAAATTGTTATATTCATGGTTGTGGCTATAAAGTATAAATGAACGACATTCAGCCCGAGTGCTGTTAAATTACAAACTGCGCAAAGTCCATGATATTTTCGGAATTTTTTATGAAGTTGAAGATATTGTTGATTGTTTTTTAATACGCCAAAATCGTGACGTCCAATTTCATATCCCATATCAGCCTTTTCTTCTAATTCCATTCGTAATTGCAAAGCACCAAGTAGATTGGGAACCACGTAAATTCTGGTAAACAATTCGATGAAAAAACATAGTGTAAGACACCCAATCTAAAAAATTGAAATCAGAAAAAGAAATACAGATTAAAATGTAATAATTTCACCATAATATCTTATCTCAATAAATTGTCAATTAACAGCGCTTTGAAAAAAATTTCATTTTGAGGTAAAATAACATAGAAAATCCATTAATAACATTATTGTAAGTGGCTTTACTGCAAATAATTTTTTTAATTCAGTTTACTTTATAATTTTAAACAATTTTTTTTAAAGAAATTAAAATTACAAAAACATTAGCTCAATGCTGAAATTTAATGTCAATTTTAATAACCAATTTAATAATACTGTATACTGTAGGTGTAGCAATTAAAATCATTTTACTGTAGATTAAAAACACAACGTGTGCCATAAGATGATAAGAAAGCCCACTCGTTAAATTGTTTACAAAAAAAGGTAAACCTCAATTGTACCTAAATTACTTAATTAAAGGACTTTAAAAAAAAATTAATTACCTGTGTTTGCAGCTGTGTAGTTCTAGTGTCATATGGATGTTGTTGAAGGAAAGTGATGACCGTAGTCAATGCCATAATGGAGTTGAGAAAAAAATACAATGGGAAAAGAATTTGTTGAACTTGAGCAAAAACTTTCCGGGGAATTGTAAAAAAAAGAACAATACCTGCAGAAAAAAATTTTCATTAGATTTTTTATTACGGTAATTAAAATTTTTATAAAATAAATTAACATTACCGGAAATAAAAGTCATCCACATCTGTGCTCCGAAATGAGCCGCGAAAGTACCAATGTAAACGAGAGTGGTGAACGAATGTGATACATTATTAGAAATTTGACGATGAGATTCTTTTGGAAAAAATACAAAAGCCATGTACAGAATACCAACAACGGCTACGAAATGAGCCGGTTGAGGAAGATCGATTACTTCTCTATATAAAAGAAATCAAAATAATATTGTTAAACAAGTTTTAAAAACTTTTCATTTAAAAAAAAAATATGAATTAAGAATTATTCAAGTTTGCTTGTAATAATTATTATACCGTAATTTAATTAATTATCATGCAATTTACATGAAGTGCCCTCACGTTAAAATCAAAGTGTAAACTGAAGTTTAGCTCTATGCTGAATGTTAAATTGATTAACATTAATTCAACTCATAAAATGATTTAAGGTTTAACATTGACAAAAAGTGTAGCTACAGAGTAGTAATTTAATTTAGTACTTGAAGTTATTTTTTCATTAATCAAAAACAAATTAATTAAATAAAAAAAATTTATTATTAAAATAATTAACAATAATTACCATTACAATACATGTAATTATTACTACTGTAAATAAGTAGACTACATGTAAATATTAAAAAAAAAAACCATGTAATGCCTGTAGTAAAATTATAAAATATGACAAGATTTATAAGCCTACAATCTGAAAATTACATTTTATTGCTATAATCATTGTAATTAATTTTTTTCAATTATCATTAATTAGTAAATCGAATTGAATTCATTAATTAGTGTAAAAATAATTTAAAAAAATTATATACCGGTAAATGTTAATAAATTTAAATTATGATTAAAATGTAGAAACAGGTTTTGTTGTAAATTCAATTCAATGTTTTTTATTTATTCATTTGCGCCAATCTGTTAAACTCATTGTTTCAAATTAATACTGCTTACAAATTAAAAAAAAAAAATTCCTGAACATTTTATAACTCGATTCTGATATAGCTAAGTTGAAGTAATGTTATACTGTTCCTTGCAATAATAATTGTGGGTATACAAAAAAATATATAGCCAAGATTTTCATTTTTGAAAAACCAAATAAAATTAAATGACCAACAATAAATCATAATAGTCTTTAACCAGTCACAATACAGTAATATCGTATCTTGGTAATATTTCAAAGGAGAACGGGATAAGCACGATTTATTTTTCCAAAAATAGTCGAAAATTTGTCATCTGTTACTAAGCAATTGTTCATGCAGCTTCATGAACCTGGATACACCTTTGTTTATAAGGCATTAAATAATTTGTATCTTATCCTTTTATTATCCCCCCAAGGTCTTTAAAATATTCATTATTTCAATAAGCTAGTCTTTGATAGCGAAGTTGACGGAGCGAATAAATAGCATAAAAGTGCTTGCAAGGTTAAAAAGAAAAAATTAAATACAGTTAAACAAAATCTTACCTCAGCGTTAATTGCTGCCATTTAAATTGCTGAACATTATCACTTGAATCAGCTGTTGCTTTCTTCTCTCCTTTACGTTGTTTAATGCTGAGTGACAAGGGCAATGGCCCTATGACCTCTTGATTTAAAAGCGTCAAATGATTTGGACAATCGACCCGACACATGATGCTTTCAGAGTGGCTTTGCAAAATTTGATGCTGGGTTTCCATCGTTCTCACGTGTTTATATACAGCCACGTGTAAACGGGGGCTGCTAAGGGCCGGCCAAACAGGGGCAGAGCCGATCCGAGTGGACTCCAAAGTCTAAACCGTATCTCTATCTATTTTTCCACTTAAATTACATTGGATTGCGTCGACATGACGTAAGTAGTCATACGTGAGGGAAAGCACATCAAATTAATTTTAATCTTGTTAAGCTTTGAAGAGAGTGTGAGAGGGAGAATCAGAGAAAGATAGAAAAAAAAAATATTGAAAATTCGGGTTAAGAGTAATAATTGGAAACACTTAATTTTAGCGCACGCGCCCCCCACTAACGTACTCAAAAGTTAAACAAATAAGTGTTTTTGTTCACATTGTGCCTGTCTGCTTTACGAAGTACACTTAATAAACGTCCTCTAAACTAAATAACTTTGACTTTCAACTTTAATAAATTTAAAAAACTGACGTCAAACGCCAACGAAAAAAAAAACCACGGCGTTAAAAAATTGCGGTTACATAATTGCGACATTTTAAAAGTGAATATAAGACTTTCAATTTAAATTTATTGATAATTATTTACGTTGTCGGTGTAACGTCATTTCTCGTTCGTTCTTTTTTCCGATCTGAACTGCTTGCGTTCCGGCACAGGACCGACGTACGTTACCGCCTCCACACCATAAATTTAAATAACACTGAAAAGTTGTGACGAAAGGAAATAAGAATCGTCTTACTTCCACTGAATTTTGATTTCGTATCACCTTTTTTTAAAAAATGTTGATTTCGACACGCTCGTATTTTACCTATACCGGTACACCTTTATTATTTATTTATTTAACGATAAAAAACTATTTGGTTGCAACTTGTTTCACTATATTTTACGTCGAGAGAAAACATGAAAAAAAAAAATTCAAATAATTATTTAGTGATGAAAACAAAGCGGTAGACGTTGACAAACATTTACGAACAAATGTCAGCTGCGCTAAACAAAGAAATTAAAAATTTATTTTATAGTTATACAGCACCGATACAATATTTTTTTAAGACCCGTTATACCTGTAATGCAAAAAAAAAAAAAAAAACTTTTATACCGTAATGCTCATCTTCTAATGTTAGTATTAAATTATAAAATAAACAAAGAATTTATTTTAGTGTAATTTGCTATTAAACAAAACTATGTTTATATTTAAAAAAAAAAATTATGTGCTTCCAAAACACTATACAGTATAAAATTTAATAAATACAAAGAATACAATTTCTACAAAATCTTCTTATTGGTTTTACCGATATCGTCGAATACTATAGAAATAGTTCAATTACAAAATCGAAAACAATGTAAAACATAAACCATTTGTTTCCGAGTAGTCAAATTTCTTTGCAATAAAAAAAATTAACATAGATCTAATTGTGAATATTTAAATTCATTATAAAAGCATACAATATTCACTGATCTCAACAGACTATTGTCAATTCTTGTTATTTCCAAACAAAAAATAACTAAAATTGTTACAAATTTAAATATCTTTTAAATTTTTTTTTTTTTTTTTGCTAAAACCTGTACTATAATGCACAATATTTAAATTTGGACATAGTGCGAGGTGCACTGGCTTAGAAAGTTCACACCCCGATTGCCACTTGTCTATGACCGCTGTTTTAACTGTCGACCTGGATCATAATTATTTCTGTGTTGCAAAACTTTTAACTTGTCAAACTTTTTTTTAAAAAGTAAAATATTCTTATTAGGATTTCCCAGAAGGCTGCAAGAAAGATAGGTAAAGAACCGATCATCCAGAAACCAAAAAGATAAGAGGTCACTCACATAAATCAAAATCTTCAAAACACACATAATGTACTGTAATGCAAACACTACATCGTTTATTATCATTTTTTAAAATAAAAAGAACGCATAATTTTTTTTATGCAAGAAAAAAACAACTTATGCATGCAAACAAATAAATAAAACGAAGAATTTTCATGAAGTAACAGAACTTAAGAGTTTTTATCTAATCAGTAAAACAAGAAATCTATGTTTTACACACTTAAAAATTACCTTCAATGATATTTATAACATTTAAGTAAACAGTATAAAAAGTTTTTAATCAAAATAAATTGATACGATCGACTAAGAATTTCAAATAAACTAAAAAAAATTTATTGCTTCAATATTATTTTTTATTTATTTATAATAGATTATGTTGTTTATTATTAGATTGCCAATAATTAAGTATTACCCGTATTTTTGATGTACATAATTATAAAAAAGCTTAACGGAACACTGTATAATTATTATCCTTCGTATTTATTTTATTCTAATTTGAAAATCTAGAGTAATTTTAAGACTTAAAAAAATGCATTGCTACTCAAAAATCCCAGATCCTCTAAAAAAGCATTTAAAAAAAAATAAAAAAAAACCAAATTCACACAATTGCATTATAAAAATAGTCAATAAAACAAAAGTTGTTAACAATAATAATTGCCGAATTTTAAATCCAACCGGAAGTTCCTATTTTTTTATCATCCCCTTTAAAATATTAAAATGTAGATTAAAATACTGTATAACGATTTAATGTTTCATATCATAAAATGTTAGTCAAAAAACAATTTTATTTATTTTCTTTTTTTAAAAAAAGGCTAACAAATGTTTGCCAAAACTAACAATTTTGCTGTGTAAAACATGTTGCTTTGTTTCACGTAGCTTACTCTTAGATCCGCGGAGATCACTACTTACCCCTTTACCACCTTATCAATTAGCCACAGTGAGGTGAGGGGGTAATGATTGAGTTACTCTATCTACAATCTAGGTGAATTCCAATCGGAATATCAAAATAATTCAGCGTTTGCACCTTGAAATAAACCTTGTACTATTATAATCGGTTAAAAATAAATCGCTATCAAAACAACATGTGATCCATCGCGATCATCTGAGTTTTGCACTGCAATCGTGCTGGAAGTCTGCAACAAGGTCTTAAATTTAATCTAAAAACCCACGTCACAACTTACATAATAACAACTGGTTACTAAACTCACCCGCTTTATTATAATAGTAATAATAATAACAACAACAACAAAATAAAATTTCAGAGAACAGGTTCAAATTATCTAAAATAAAAAAAATTTCTGTATAACTAGCAGTTACATTTTGTAAATTGTAAATATTTTTAGAGTTATTTTTAAATCCTTAAAACATCAAAACATATTTTGTCATTTTACGTATTTATGGTACGGTATTGAAAAAATAATGGAAAAAAAATGATCAATATTAAATTTTCTTGATTAGATAATTATTATTATTACTGTATTTATAAAAGTTTGAACTAAATAATTTCATCAGCGATGCTAAAAATTGCGGTAGATAAAAGTTTTTTTTAACTCTTAAAATAAAACAATCTGTAGTTACTTTAACTAAAAGTTTATAAGATAAATCTTTCATTGTTATATAACTGAATTACATTTTTATAGCGATTTGAGTTAAAATTAAAATAAGTATTTTAATTGCCGTAAATTAAATGGGGAAAACCCAAATCTTTACGGTTGTCGGGCTTTGTCGCTCATTATAAATTAATATTAGTAAAAATACAGGAAACGTAGTGTTGGTACAATTTAATTGAGAAAAATTGTTTTCGTATTTATTGTTGTTGATTATTTCGTCTTTAAATTTGTCAAAATAAGTAAATAAAAGTTGAATAACATACAGTAATACAAATTACAAGGTAAATAAATAAGTGTTTGAAAGCAAGTTGTTATTGCAACACCTAAACTTAAAAAAAACATTTTAAATTACACTTAATCGTCTTAGTTGTAAGCATTTTTCTTTTTTTATTTTATTTAAAAACTCTTAATTTTTCGGCGTTGTTGTTCAACAATTATACTGTTTCAACAACAGACAACTTTTCTTTTCAGCAAAATTTGGACGTTAATTTTTTTAAACCCTCCAAGCCCCCAAAAAAATATGATTTTGTAAGTGCAACTTTCTGTGGGATAACAATCGAGAAATGTGATATCTAGCTGTTGCGAATTTAAAATATGAGTCATTGTTGACGATTACTTTCAAAAGGTAAGGAATTTAATTTTTTAAATTATTATGAGACTATTGTGCCGCATTGTGAAGTGAGAAAACTATTTTATCCCATTTGAAAATAATTAAAGATATAATTGAGAAGGTACGTAAATGCCATTATCTCGCAAATAGAGGTGAAGGAAAGACAAAAAAAAAACAACTTTAATATTAAAAGAGTTAGAATATTTCGGTTTATCTTTAGTGATCTTATCAATGGATGACAGAAGACCACTTAACAACTATTTCCTCATAATTTGCAATAGTTCTTTAAATGTAGATCAATGATAAAACTTTTTATAATTATACCATAGCACTAGCATAAATCAGCAAATGAATTTACACTCAAAACATAAAAACGGAAATTCAAAATTGATGATTTGCTCTCTATAATACTGTATACAGTATTCATATTGTTATTTTTAAAACTAAGTTTTAAATCTACTAAAATTTAGGAAAGAACACATTTAATAACCTTTGTTATAAATTAAATACTGGTTTAAAATAAAGTTGTAGTGGAAAACAAATTTATTTAAACTACATGCATCTTGCTACATGTATTAATAATTAATATGGAATGACGTTATATGACGCAAAAAGTCAATAAATTCAATTACTGTAACTGGTAAAAAAATTAAAATTTTATTATAATTTATTCACTGCAAATTATGCGTAAGTTTTAATTTTTATTTCCCTCTATATAGACATTTACAAATTTATATTTATCTGCATGATTACCAGTACCAGTATTTTTTTTTAAATTAATTTTTGCAAAAACCAATGTAATTTTTTTCTGGTTATCGAAACATCTCATTTTTAAAGCTAATTAAACATTAATTATTTCAACTTCCAATGTTCAAAAAAAAAAAAAAAAAAACCTGAAGAAAATAAATGATGGTATAAAAATTTTCCAATCAAATTAAGAAATACATCGGAAGTAAGCATTTAATAAAAAAAAAAATGTTATTTGCTATCTCAAAAATTGATCTCTAGCCTCCGTTTATATTATGAAATGTAATAGATTATAATAGGGAAGCGAATTGGGATAGGTATGAAGAAATGAAAAAGAGAGGGATTAAAATCCCATCGTTTTGTGACTATTCTCCATCTACGAGAAAAGTTACAAATTTCTTCTTTCATTTTAATCTACTTTCACTTCACGTCCTTTTACTCCTTTTATAAATCAACCCTCATCACTTAATATTTCTGGTTAAATGAACTTTTTAAGAAAGCGAAAAAATCTTCATGCTTTTAAGCTTTACAAATTCTATTAGTAAAACTGTTTACAAAAAAATTATCGATAAAATTATGCCAACAACTGTTATTCTTAATTAGCTGTGTGAGCAGTGGGAAGAAATGACGGCATCACGGAATTATCCTTAGATGTCGGGCTCTTATCATCGTATTTGCCTTATTGGTGTCATCGTTGTCATAGCAACTGCCACCTATCTCGGAGGTATGTACAGTATGTTCATCACTTGAGTACATGCATTGTAACGTTAAAGAAAAAAATATGGGAAAAGAAACAAAAAAAATTTCCTTAAAAAGCTATTTTTTTCTTAAAACAAAAATTGAAAAATGCAATTTAATATTGCTTAACTTGATATTTTGACAAAAATGATTTATTGGTAAACTCTGATAACTCTTGTTTGCAGACTTTCAAAATTACATTTTGCTAAGTATAGCACAATACCGCATTACAAAACTCAAAGAGATTACAAAACTTTAAGATTTACTATATGCGTTGCATAATAATTATTATAGAATTTATGCAATACATAACAATAATTATAATAATTTTCTTTAATATGCGTCGTTTATAAACTTTTTCAAAGTCAGCAGACTATTCTAATTACAGTATTATTCTATTGTACAGTACTTTATCAAATTACGTACATGCAAAATAATAATAATTGTTTTGAATTCTTTATGAACTATTATTATTGTACTCGTATGCTAAAACAAAACTGCTTAATTAATTTCAAAAATATTAATTATTACTACTGTACCTATATTTCAGTAATGACTGCTAACTTGATGAATGATATGACCAGTACGTAAACTAAAAATGTAAGTGCGTTACAATGACTTAAATTTGTATTTTAATTACAGATTCCGAACATGTTGTTGGTCGTTTACGAGTAAGCAATGGTGATGTTTACACTGAAGATTTAGCTGATGTTACTACCAGTCAGTTTCAGATGAAAGCCAAGCGATATGAAACATTGGTAATGAAAAATTTCAATGTCTATTTACGCATTATAAATAAAAACATCTTAAGCAAGAACAAAGCGTTGAAAGGAGTTCAAGTACTTCGATTTAGGTACAGAAAGGCTTAAGTTGATTGAAGCATCAAGTTAAATATAAATATACATAAATTTCAGACCTGGCAATCTGGTAGTTTTCTTCCGCCTCATCTTAGACCGAAGTAAAACCTTGCTCCAACTAACCAATGTCACCAACATCATCCAGCAATTCATTAAAACAGAAATTAATCAAAATAATAAAGATATCGTCTTTGATCTGCAGTCAATATTGATTTCAGGTAAACACCATTAAAGTGCCAAAAATATCCGAGCAGAACAATACAAAAAATTTAGGAAAAGAATATTTTTACAAAGTTATCAAATAACCGACATGTTTTGCGCTGGTTACAATAGAGGTGGAAGAGATGCGTGTTTGGTAAATTAATTTCAAACTAATTTTAAAATCTCATTACTAAATTTTTTTTACCTGGAAAAGAGTGATAGTGGAGGACCATTAATCTGTCAAGAAACGACCGGAAAGTGGACTTTAGTGGGCCTTACAAGTAATGGCTTCGGTTGCGCCAGAGCGTAGAGACCCGGTATATATACTTAAGTTAGCAATTACTTAACGTGGATTAACCAGATAATGGGTAAAATATTATTATTATTATAAGCAAAGTGTGCGATTTAATAACTGCATTTAAATCTTTAGCGAGTACTTTAAAGACTTCTGGCATTCGATCCTTTTGCTCCGGCCATAGATGTGAATTGGGAAAATGCCTCTCTGCTAATAGCATGTGTAACGGATATGTGGAATGTTTAGAAACGTTAGATGGTTTTGATGAACGTGAATGCAATTCTTAAAATATTTAATCAAATGTCAATTAAATTGATCTCAGATTATATGTAAATTTCATCTTTTGTATAACTTATTTTAATTTTTTATATATTATTTAACTACTATTTTCCTCGTAAAACTACATGATTAGGGAAAAAATGTTACAACTAAAAAAACATACCGGTATTTAGTTAAATTAACCAAAATACTAGTAGAAATACTGTACGCGGACAATGAAACGTTTCTAAATCACAAGAAACTCTTTCAACTTTGTAAATAAGCCTACTGGTTTTAAGTTGACTCTACGAGGATTATGTTTTATTTACTTCATCTTAGATGCGAACTTAAAAATCAAAAATTATGATGACTAATTCATTCATTTCACATATTGCCGTTTCAAAAACAAGACAGATCTAAACTTTCTATCTACAGGAAATTGGCATTTTAACTCTCTCTGTATTTTAAATATCAATAAAACCGTAAAATAATTTAAAATAAGTTATTTGAATGCTAACATAATCTAATTCGAAGCTTTTTATATCAAAGTTGCCGCAACTAATAACAAAAAACAATTTGGAAAAATGTTATAATTAACCTTTTATTTTATGGATCTTTGTCTACCATGGCAATATTACTACACAACTAAAGAATTTTTACAAATACGTTTACCTCAAGAATTTAACATAGCAATTTTACACGTATCTCTATCTATTCAGACTTTTTAGGATTAATCAAAAAGTAATAGGTTTTAAGAGTGAATCCAACACCCACGACTAACATAGCCGCTGTAGTATAAAACAATATGAAATCCGATCGACCTCCTTTTAAATGCACCGGGAGATGGCTGTTTTTCTGTTATTTATAAATAAATCAGTATACACTTTCAACGTTTAACTTATAAATACTGTAAATAAAATAACTAGCACCTGCATCGTTTCTCGAATACGCAAAACTCGTTGGGAAACTTTGCCATGTTCCTGACTTCCGTGTGCAGCTGAGCCATGAGCGGCTCTTGCGACGGTCTGGGTCGCCGGAGTCGATGGTGTAGGCTTTTTGAAATTTGGTGGATAAGGATTTACTGGCTCATTTGGTCCTAACTGCTGCAGGCCCTTCAACATTTATAATGATTAATTAAACTCTCAGTAAATAAATTAATACGACTAATAATCAAATATTATAAGATTTTCATCAATGTACATGTGCAATAATTTCAACTATTATTACAAATAAAAATTGAATTCATTTGAAATAATATACTAGCCTTAAATAATATGCAAAATCTCATTACAAGTTTGCAAGGACAAATTTTACTACATTTATAAGGTGCAAATTCACTTTAGTGACGATACGATATATCGATAGTTATCTCCTAAGCATTACGACCATACTAGTAGTACATTTTAAATGTATCGATAACAACGATTTCCGTCACTAACTTTCGATTATTAAAGTAATAATCAACATTTTTTCAATGCATCATTTTAAGATATTAGTTAAAACGCATTATTTTCTCACCTGCGGCATGTATGCAGACATCCTATTAGCTCCAACCAGTCGACCGGTGAACGTATTGTATCCGTAATACACCATTTTATCGCTAACACAGATGTTAAAATTAAGAAAATTACGATCTCAGGACAGTGTCGTATTTTGCCTTTGCAGCTTCAGACAAAATGGCGATGAGCATGCGCAGTCGAATCTATTAGTCGATAGTGAACGAGTCGTTAGTGAACGAAATTGTACGTAGATGGCAGCACCGATATTCCCAAATATCAAAATTAATTTTATTTTTCACAGAAAAAATAAAACATACATTCAAAATAATAAATAACAACTTAATAATAAAGTGGGTTATTTCAGGCAGTGTTGTTAAAACATTTTACTTCTTGTTTTATAATAACTCTAATCTCGACTTATTCTTCGAATAATAATTATTATCATAAAATTTAATATTTTCCTCATAATGTAAAATATAATTTTAAACATAAATTATTGCGTTCAATAATCTAATTTGTACTAAAAATATGTATATATTAATAAATCAACGAAGCTTAAAATGTCTCATTGTCATCGCACTCGTTCGTCCAATGACCGAACACTGTTATCAAAAACATTAAATTAAAATAAAAATCACTTGTTATAAAAATAAACAATTTTTACCTTCACAAATATCACAATATGGTCGCTCTTGGTTTCTCTTTCCATGATGATTTGTGGGTGGAGGGCTATCACACGAAGAAGCTTGTCGAGGACAATCCTCTGTCTCGTGCACATCAAACATATCACAAATGTCACAGAATAGACGAGGCGCCACTTTAATTTTTATCTCGTTCCTAATAAATTAAATATTTATATTAATAAAACCGTTTATAGTTGCAAAATAAATAAATACAGGTTAACGTCCGAGCCAGTTTCTGTGGTTCCACTTTCCAGTAGTAATAATTTAGATTGAAAGCTGTCTACTTTTTTTTGCATGTCCACAATAACCGAATTCAAAAAATCAATCTTCGTCCAAAATATAATTAGTAAAAAATTTTAGACAATACAAGTTTATTGACAAATTACTTGGGATTCTAAAGCCTCTTTTTCTTCTCTTAATTGAAACTCTACCGAACTTCCATTCGTAACTTGCATTTTAGCTTCCAATTGCTTTACTTGTTGGGCATTATGTTTGTTTGCAAGTTCTAAAGCAGAATCTTTATTTGCTAATTCAAGTTTTAACTCTGAAATCTACATACAAAATTTTTTTTTAAAATTTAATGTCACTGTTTTTTTCAATATCTAAAATGCAGTATAATAAAGAAATACTTGGGTTTGCAATTTTAAAGCTTCGTTTGATCTCTGCTCTAACAAAATTCTCGAAGTTTCTGCTAGATTTTGAGCAGTATCTTTTTGTGATTCACAATCCTTGATAATTTGGCTTTCTCTTAATTCTAAATCTTTTAATGTGCTCACAGATGCCTGAAGTTTTAAATTCAATTGGTCGCTTTGCTCCTTAAGTTTTGGAATTTCCGCATTTTCTAATCGTAATTGTAGAACTTGCTCCTGACTCGCTCGTAAATCGCTCTGAAAAGCTTCTAAATTTCTTTGTTGCATTTCCCTAGAATTTTATACCGTATTAATACGTAAACATTAAAAAAAAATAATTAATTAAAATTTGATAAATACATATGGCTCTTCATATTTTGTACAGTTATATCGTCTAATTTAGCCTCTTCTAATTTTTGTTGCAGTTCTAGATGATGATGAGCAAATTGCCCTTTTAATTTTTCCATTTCTCTGGATAATACACTTAATTTTTCATCTTTCAAATTTAATTCTTTTAAAGTTCTCGTTCTTTCAGACTCCAGTTCCTCAACTTGGCTGGTAAGCTGCTTATTTGCACTTTCAAATGCCCTCAGATTTTCCTAAAATATTTATCAATTGAAAAAATGCAAAAGGAATTCTGTAAAATATTATATAACCTCCACTTTTTCTTTTTGGAGATTAACCTCACTAACACAGGAAATTTTTTCAGCTGACAAGCGCTCTATTTGCGCTGAGAAATATTCATTTGAAGTCTCATAATCCACAATTGAATTACAATACTATTGTCAATAATAATAAATATTAAATTATAAGCTATATAATTGCTTAAAGAATTAAGTTTTATAATGCAGTTTGTTCATTTGGTAAATAAAAACCAAATAAGTTTTTAATGTGTCATTTACCTTTTTATTTTGATTTTGTGCAATATCAAGATCATTTCTTATTTCTGCCAAGGTAATACCATCACTTTTTACCACTTCTTCTAATTTTTTCTTTTGATCTTCTAATTCTTTTATAAGAGTTTTCATCTCATTCAATCGTTGTTCGGTCTCAATTTTCATTCTCTCAATACTGGAACCAAATTCTATTTTTTCCTTACACAATTTTTCATTTTCATTTTTCTAATATAATATGACTAAACATTATTATTTCATTTTACGTAGTTTTTCATTAACTAGAACTTACAAGAACATTTTCTAATTCTAATCCATGACTTTCTCGAAGACCTTCCATTTCTGCATTTTTTTCTCCTAGACTTTTGTCAGATTCTTCTTTAAGTTTCTGACATTGTTGTTCAGATTCTCGCAATGTCCTGCAAGTAAATAAATACATGTATTGTAAAATTAAACAAATTTATATTTGCTCCAAAAAAAGTAAAAAGAATTCTCAAAGTGAGTTCACTTTTCAGCCTCCCGTAATTGGTCATTTAATTTCATAAGTTGTGTTGAACTGTTTCCAGAAGAACGAAGTTGGTCAGCAATTTCTGATTCCTGCATATACAATAAATTTTTAGTAAATTGATGTTTGCTAACGACCATTCAAGTTTACATGTTTTTTGATTTGTTGCAGTAAATGTTCTTCGGCTAATTTATGTTTTTCTCGAAGATTTTCTATTTCTACATTTTTTTCACTCAGAATTTTATTTGATTCTTCTTTAAGTTTTTCACATTGCTGTTGAGAAATTCGTAGAGCGCTATTTATTTACAAAAATAAATTATGTTAAAACTGTTAACTTAGTTATAAACCATTTAAGATATTGCATAGCAAGGAAATGTCAAAAATAATATCATTAGTAAAAAAATAACTCACTTTTCTTCTTCGAGTAATTGGTCATTTAATTTGACAAGCTGAGTTGAGTTATATTCGGAAGAACGAATATGATCATCAATTTCAGCTTCCTGCAAGTTTAATTATAAATTAATAAATTTTAGTTTACAAATTAATATTCGAGTTTACAAATTTTTTAGTTTGTTGCGACAAGTATTCTTCAGCCAATTTATTCTTTTCGTGAAGACTTTCTATTTCTGTATTTTTTTCTCTCAAATTTTTATTTGATTCTTCTTTAAGTTTTTCACATTGCAGCTGAGAATCTCGCAAAGTCCTATTAAAAATAGTGACAAAAACGTTTTTTAAAAAAATAATGGAGCTTACAAGTTCATATTATGTAAAATGAAATTTTAAAAAAATTACTTCTCTGTTTCCCGTAATTGATCATTTAACTTAACAAGCTGAGCTGAGTTGTCTCCGGATGAACGAAGTTGATCAGTAATTTCAGCTTCCTGTAAATTCAATTATAAATATACTAAAATAACTTTTGTTTATAAATTAATGTTTTTATCTTACAAATTTTTTGGTTTGACGCAACAAATGCTCTTCAGCTAATTTATGCTTTTCGTAAAGACTTTCTATTTCTGCATTTTTCTCTCTTAAAGTTTTATTTGATTCTTCCTTAAGTTTTGCATATAGCTGCTGAGAATCTTGCAAAGCCCTGGTAATTAAATATAATAATAATGTAAAACTAAAATTAACGGAGTATCAAAATAAATTTATTTTTAACATAAACAATTATCTCACTTTTCGGCTTCCTTTAATTGATCTTTTGACTTAACAAGCTGAACTGCATTGTCTTGGGAAGACCGAAGTTGATCAGCACTTTCTGCTTCCTGTAAGTTTGTTAATAAATTCACAAATTCACAAGTTAATATTTAAGCTTACAAATTTTTTAATTTGCTGCAACAAATGTTCTTCAGCCAACTTCTGCTTCTCGTAAAGACTTTCAATTTCTGCACTTTTTTCCCTCGCATTTTCTTTTAATTCTTCTTCTAGTTTTTCACATTGTTGTTGAGAGCCTCGCAAATTCCTATTTAAAAAAAATAATTATAATGCATTGGCAATATTAAGTAATTTGTTTTTGCTTGCAGTGCTTTGCACATTAAATAAATTAAAAAATTAACTCACTTTTCTGCTTCCCGTAATTGATCATTTAACTTTACTAGTTGGACGGAGTTGTCACCGGAAGAACGAAGTTGATCAGCAATTTCGGCTTCCTAAACATTTAATTATATAATGTATTTGCTAAATTAATTTTTGTTTACAAAGAGATCAGCTCACGTATTTGTTAATCTGCTGCAAAGAATGATCTTCTACCAATTTAAGCTTTTTTTCCAATTCTAAACGCTGCATTTGAAGTTCATTTCTTTCTTTAGTTAAATCGATTACATTGCGTTCTATACTTAAAAGCTTCGATTGTATTTCTAAAAAAACAACATTATAATCATAACATGAGTAACACCTTAAATTTGTAATACCAATAATATTTGATTGGTTTTTCTGTTGAGTTTCAATATTTTTCTTTTCATTTTCTTCATTTTCACGAATAACTCGAGCATTTAACTCGTCCACTAATTTACTTTTCTTCGTTAACTCTTCGGTTATCTCGGTCAACTGATTTTCATTAACTGACTATTATGTAAAACAAAATATTACAATTAAAAATTTGTTAGAGAAAGTAACTTTAGTTAATATATTCTTTTTACATTTTTGCCTTGTAAATTTTGAATCAACATTTCGGAGCTTTTCAATTTAAGTTGTAAAGTTTCAATATCTTTGCAATAATTAGCTAAAATCTTCTGATTCTGAAATTGCAACATAAAAATTTATAAATAAATTCAATAAAAAGTAACTAATTAATTCTAACCTCATTAACGTCGTTGTTTTGTAATTTTGATTCACTAAGCAATCGATTATTTTGCTCTTCCATTTCAGAAAGCAATTTCATTTTATTTAATAACTCCTTTTCAATTTTATCTGTTTTACTTTTTTCTGTTGCCTATATATTTATTTTCAAACTATAATACAAACTACTGTAAACTATAAATTTTGTAAAATATATACCATCGAAATTTCCAAATTTTGAACTAATTCTTGTGAATATTCTAATTTTTTCTGAACAGTTTCAACTTCATCGGCTAATTTTGCCAATGCTTCTTCGTTTTGAAAGTTCTAGATAAAAAATAAATTTCTGCACAAAGAATTAAATTAAAAATATTTTCAATATACCAGTTGAGATTCTAATTCTAATTTTTCAGCTTCAAATTTTTCTTCCAACATTTTCAATCGCTGATCATCTTCGTTTTTCCCAGTCTATAAATTTTTAAAAAAGTAATTACCGGTAAAATCTAATTAAATAAATGATCACTTAAAAAATGTTTGAATACTTCTAATTCACTTGTCATTATTGCTTCTTCTTCTAACCTAAACTGAAGATCCTCGTTCTTCCTGTTTATTTTGAAAAAGACATTTTTAACAGTTTACCATATTAGTTTTATTTGCTTAGAAGCTATCATTAAAATTTTATTATTACTGGAGATGTACTTTATAAGGCAAAAACAGTAACATAATAAATAAAATTCGTTTGACAATAAAATTATGACTATTAGTTAATCAAAAAATGGCTTTAAATTGTATATGGCTAATACACAATTCTATTTAATGAAAAAAATATTTATATACTTTCTCTCCTCGTCCAATTGCAATGCCATCCGTTTTATTTCTTCTTCCTTAGTTTCAATTAAATTATTGCTAGAGTTGATTCTGGACTCAGCATCATCTTTATACCTCTGATATTCAGTTTTTACTTCTCCTAGCGTCCGTTCTAACTATATTAGCCCCACAAAATGACATAAAAATACAAAATTTTATGCATACTACAATTGAAGCATCATACAAGAAAACGAAATGTCCTCAATTTTAATTTTACGGATTAAATTTTATCGTGGATAATAATACTTTCTAGTTATAAACTTGAGACATTTCATTTTTCCTTGCAACGTCTAAATATTATTGTGCATTTATACCTCTTCCATTTGAGCTAACGATTTAGCTACGTCTGCCATTTCCAGTTCTCTTTCTCTTATTAACTGATCGATATGCTGTTCTTTTTCTTTTAAAGCACCCTGAATAATTATCCCCAATATAAAATTAAATAAATTTAAAACATACGCACGATAGAATATTTGATGCCACTAATTACATTTTATTTTAAATCGTTAAAAATAAGCGTAAATCACATTAATTAAAAATTGCACTACAAAACATGTAAACCTAATTAAAAATTTTAAAGATTTAAAAATCTAAATCGAGTGACGTGTAGTAAATCATCCGAAGTAGAAAAAAAGATGCTAAATTTGAAGATCAGGCGACCCAAGTGTAAAGACCAGGTGGGAGGCCCTGTTCAAAATTAAATTCATCTTCAGAATAATTTAAAACTTCCAAATAAGAAATATTAAACGAGGAAATGAGTGTAGAAAAGCCAAAAAGCAGAAATAAGAAACCCACATCATTTTTAGAACAAAATATTAAAATTTGATTTTTTAAATAGAGAATAATAGATAGCTATTTAGCAGAAAAGCGACAAATCTGTTAACCAAAAAAATTTCGTCTAAGTAGTTAATCAAAAGCTAATTATAAATTTGTTAATATATTCTTAATAAAATGAAATAAGTGGCACCAATAGTCAAAAGTCACCATAACAAAAGCATTAAATAAAAACTAAGAAATAAATTTTATTAATCATACCTGCATAGCTGTGTGAGTTGCTGCAATTGAAGTTCCAACACGGGACGGATTCTAATTTAAAAAAATAAACATAATTTATATACTGTATATAAAAAAACTTATCCAATTAAATAAACTGTAAAATTATTTAAATACTGTACCCCTGAAGATGTCAACGCCGTGACTCCGAGTCTGGGTTTTGATGACATGGATCGCGAGGCACTTGATGTTGTTGATCCAATAGTATTTACAGATTCTTGACTTCCAACACGTCTTGGTGTGGTGGCAGACCTTCTTGGAGACAACGCCGAAGATGGCAAAGGAGATTTACCATTTTTAGGAGCTGCCGAAGAAGATGAACGACGCGATTTGCTAACTTTCGCAACGGGCGCAAACAAGCCATACTTCATTGTACAAGAAAAATACCTAATAAAACCTCATTATTAATTTTTATTAAAATTTTTTTAAAAATAAAATACCTTTTTCCGTTAACTGAACCATCATTTTTTCCAACAGCATCGTTCAATTCTATTCCTGCCCATTCACCAGTTGCAAAGTCAGTGGCTCCTAAATAGCGTAGGATGCCCGATTTTACACCGCTGGCACTTACCACGTTCACAATGTCTCCCACTTGCAAATTTCCCTCCGTTATTGAACCCGACGTAGGAGTAGTACTTCGAGATACAGATAATGATAATCGAGAAGAAGGTAATGGCTTTGGTGACACTGAACGACCGATGCTAGCTACAATTGTATAATAAATTATATAAAAACACATTTCCATACATTTTTTTAACTAAATAAATAATTTTCACATGCATTAAAAGAACCTAAATGCATAAAAAGCAAACAAAAAAAAAATGTATACCCTCGCTCTCTGCGTACTGATTAATGAGATGAGTAAGAGGTTCCAAAGTGAGCTTATTGAGACGTGAAAAGACTCCTTTTTTCGGTTCACACTGAAAATATTTGACACCGGCAACCGATCCGTCATTTTTCCCAATGGCTTCATCTAAAACTATTCCTGCCCATTCCCCTGGAGCAAATTTCGTCTCTCCGATGTATTGAATGTAACCAGGTTTAGTTCCGCCAACCCACACTCGATGGCCCACGATGAACTGGTCCGTATTTTCCGTCAGCACCATACCAACGCCTTACACAATTACAACAAAATTAAGCATGACTAAAAGTAAATTATAAAATTTACAACTTTTTTAACTTTTCATTAAAATTAAAATTCATTTAGAAAATATTATATAGATCACAGTACAGTATAATAATAGATTTTAGATTTTTGCAGCAATCATTTACCGGTACCTGTATAGGGTTCGATAAAAAGCTGATAAAACTAAAAGTTAATTACTGAATCTCATAAATAAATTTTAATACGATTTTGCCTACAATTGTAACTTAATTTAAAAAAACAACTACCGTACATATTATGTAGTTCAAAAGTACCAACTTATATTCAAAAGATAAATCTGAAATGTACAAAAGTTTAATTTTTGTTCTCAAAATTGAACAAAAGCTATTGATTCTTTTTTGATAAAGATTAAATAAGTATAAAAAATCACCATTAATTCTTAAAATGTATTTAAATTATAAAATATTAAAAAGAAAAAATTTATATAAAAAAAAAACGTACCGGTAACGTTAATATATATTATTATCATACGTAATTTTGATTCATAAATTGTAACAAAAGTTATAAAAAAAATAAATGAACCTAAAAACATAATTTGTCTTTTCCTTACAATTATTATTATAGCCTGCAATTGAGTAACCAAAAAAATAAATATATAAACAATAAAATATCGCCCACGACAATTTCTAAAAAAGTAAATTGTATTTGTAATTTTCAGGGTGGGTTTCTAAAACAGAAATCTAGTGATTAACCTAATAGCCTATTTACATATAAAATTTATGTTAGAAACACAAATTATTTAAATTAGATACACGAACGAGCCTAAATAAAAAAATAAATAAAAAAAAACTAACCCATTCATGATTACAAACACACAATGCCAAAAAAAAAAAAAAATTTCTTTAATACTACCCATGAATTTGTTTTATGATAAAGCTAATTCAATTCAATACAATTAGAAATTAAAACACATCCAAAAAGTAAGCTTCACATAAATTTAAAAAAAAAAAGATTATGGGAAAATCATAACAATGACAAAAGAATGAAGGTCAAGTATATCATTATTTTCATTCCAAAATACAATACATGGTTGTACTGTATGTGTACCGTAAATAGTCATGTACTCTACAGTGCTATATTATTGTAGAAAATGAAGAAAATAAAAATTAGCAAAACAACAATTTCATAACTAAACCATACAAGAAATTAACGTGTTATATAAAATAAGTGTTTAAATTCTAGTAAACAATAGAAATAATTAAATAAAACTTAATGATTCATAATTATAAGCAATAACTTTTACGATTCAGTAGCTTATTCTGACCAAAATTAATCTGAAACTAACGAAATAAAATTTTAACCACATTTGCTACACACTTTAACTAATACTAAAAAAATTTCTAAGATGAAAAACTAAACGATGAGCAATAAATTTTTAACTTGTACCGTTTTCGCGTATTAACCAAAACATTGATATTTCCTTAAAAGGAGAAACAACGTAATCGCCAAAAACAGATGTTCACAACATGTCAAAAATGAAGAGGAACCGTAAGCCATAATAATATAAAAACCCCACGAAATGATAGAAAATCACGTAAATAACATAAAATAAATAAACTTACTCGGTGAAGATGAACGGCTGGTAGTTAAATCACTGGTTGAGCCCGCGATTGAACTAGGCCGTGCGATTTTGGATGGTGGCCGAAGCCCGGAACCAGCCTTCGCATTATTCATCTTTACAAACGCAGACTTATTTCTAGGAATTTCGAAAGACTAATTGTTAGTGAGTTAAATAAAAAAATAATAAAAAAAAGCACTTACCGAATTTGATTAAAAATTGTTTGGTAGTGCTACCTCAACAATGTCCACGAGCAACTGTTTACTGAAATAAAATAAAGACACCTGTTTAGATAGCAGGGAATCAATAACAAATTGAGGTTACGCAATTGACAACAACGTCTCAAGTTCACCAAAGTTTCTTGAAAAGTTCGCTTCGAGATTTTTTATTTTTTGTGTTTGGAATTGCGTAACTTTTTTTAAAAAAAAGTGTGTACCACACCTTCAACAACACCATTTACACTGCCCACGTTCAATTTTCAACCTTAGCAAATGGCTTAAACGGAATGTGCTTTGATTTTTTAGGAAACTAAATGCTTAATTAAATCCAAAATAATAATAATAACAACACGTTTTTGCTTCTTTTTTTTAATTCACGGAATAAACTAACCGAGGTACCGAGCCAAAACTGAAATAAAGTTGGGATTTCAACTGTAAAATCAACATGCGCAAACCATTAATAAATTATTCCTTCGCGGGTTGTGTCCCCCGATTAAAGTTCAAAACACCAAAATTAATCTTTAATTTGCATTATAAAGAAATGAATAAAATTTATCTCCAAAAAAAATTAAAGTGTTTAGTGGTAGGAAAAATAGCTTAAATAAAGATTGGCTAACTAAAACTTCAGACACGATATTATACTGTAACTTGGCATAAAGCGAATATACTCGTATTAATGCGACCATAAAACATTTTCTGTGGCTAAAAACTTAATCAGCAATTGCTCAAAAATTCTTTGAATTGGAAACAACAAGTGACCATTTCTAATGCTTTCAAATAAACTATTTCATAGGCTTACTGCATAAATAAATTTCTGCACAAAAAATTATAAATTGAATTTCTGGAGAAAAAAAAAACTTAATAAAAAACGCGGAACTATCAAGTAAAACGAAAGATTTGGCTAAAAAAAATTTCGCGAATGCGGAAATCATATTCAGAGAATACTTTAAAGAATTATAAAAAAAAGTAGCAAATTTTATTATTTTCTAAAATTATTAAATTTGATTTAGCCAAGCCAAAAATAATGAATCGTTTAATAATAAAATGCACTACTTTTAAATTTTAAATCTGAGTCAGTTTAAATGAAAAGTTCGTGTTACATGTACTAATTTAATTAGCCTTGCTTTTTTAAACAAATAAAAAAAAAAAACTTTTCGTAATTACTATAAGCACTGAATTACTATACTGTAATGCTTACGCAAGTAAAATGTGTGCTTAACTTGCTAATTTATGAGGCTCTAAGTCATTTTTGGTGCAGTGTCTTTGCACTAAACAGTACAGTATTTCAAAATCAAGTGTTAAACGAGGAAATAAATCAATTATATCGGCTTTTCAATTATGATTTATCCTAATTACAAACTTATCGCAATACAAGCATTTGTTAATACCGTAGATTCTCTCAAACTCGTTTTGCTCTTCGACCTATTTTTAAAATTTAGGAAGCAAATAAATAACCAAGTAAAGTTTCATTGCTCTTGATATAATGATAAAATAAAAATAAAAAATTTTATATGAGGAACAAAAAAACAAAAAGCTTCGGTGATGTCAAAAATAATGTTTGTTTACAAACTGAAACAAATAATCGATTACTTAAAAACATCGATTCAAATCGCTTTTACAAATGCATAGACATGGCCAAAGTACGATAAAACTAGTGTATCGAATATCGATATCAGTAAGTATAAACATCGGTATTTATAAGTTTAGTGCACGATACACGGTTTAGTGCATTTTATTTACAATATTCGTACAAACGGTGATTTAATATAATTTAGCATTATATTTATTAAAGTAAATATTGCCTTACCATATGATGCAAACGTTGCTTTCCTTGTAATGGATTTCTCTCTCCACGAATTTAATTTATAGGCTACCATCCGCGAATTAATCAGGCGAGTCTGCACATAAATACGATCCGTGGCATTGCGTATAAAAATTAGCTTAGCAAAATTCCAAAACACTGAATTTTAATAGAGTTGAGTTTGAAGATCCGGATTTTATGAGTTATTAAAATTCATTCACAAAAATGCTTGCTGTAAAAAATGAATCGCAAAGACATTTCGTCAAGGTCAACCTCGAGAGAAGCAAATCAGCGCACTTCACTTTACCGTGGCTACTATACCAACCGAAAAATAGAATTCTGCAAAACTCACTGCATTTCTTCTTAAAATCCAATGTGGTAAATGTTACCGAGTTAAGTAAATTTCACAAATCTTGAAAATATAATTCAAAAATAAATTTAATAACAATAGCAGTAGCAGCACTTCATTCAAGCTATATTACTCCAGAGCTAACGCGCCAATTTCGCCCTGCAACTCATGGCGCCATCTATTGAACATTAGTGTTACTACATTTTTTTTCTCCAGCGCTCAAAATTGATCAATACTGTATAGTTTATAAAAATACAAACCTAAAATGCTGTACATGCAAAATTTCGATGTAAACGCAAAAAGTTTGGCAGCACTGGAACCTGGAGTTCACTTTCTAAAATTTGTTTTCACCGAACGTCATCCACATTGAAGTCGTTTTAATAGCTAGAATTTTGAAAAAAGAAAATCAAAACAAAAATATCTGCTCATTTATTGACGCAAATTAAATGAATTCTAGTAAAAAAAAAATTAAATTTATTATTATTTTCAAGAAACGTTTTGCTTATACAGTAATCAGTATTTTTGTTTAGCTTTTTAATCTACAAAATCTGTAAACCATAGAAATAGGTCCAATAAAATGTAGTCATATTATTCTCTACAGTATTTGTTTTAAATTATTAATGCACTAATATTTTTTTCAAAATGGTTTTTGGTTAATCAAGGCTTTGGCTTTAACAGTAAAGTAGGCCTACGGTATCAACTATTAACTCATTAACAATTTTTTCATAAAAATATTGTAAACGGAAGTCCTGCTAATCAATTAATCCGTATTATTATTTTTTTTTTAACTTGGAAATTTTAGCGAATTATTTTTATGAGTTTTGTTAACGGTTTTTGAATTTAGTAAATTATTTCAGTTTTATTTAAAGCGGCGTAACCAAATTTTACACATTTTATAAAAAATGGTACCTTTGATGTTCTAACTAAAATAAAAATTTAATTAATATATTAAAAATAAGAAAATAAGAAAAATTTGAAAATAAGAATCGGCCGTTTTATAAAAAGTTTTAACATTGTTGCTGCCTTACTATTACGTATGTATTTTTTCTTTTTATTAAAATTTTAAAAAATTCATGGAGAAAATGAGTGTATTTTTAATGCATTTGGATTATCCGGATATTTGCTTATCCGTGACACCCCTGACATTGATTAGTCCGGGTAATTGAGGTTCTAGTGTATAAATTATTGATTTTTCTGCACTCATCTTTGTGAGCAGATACAAATGCACATAATTCAATGAAAACAAACTGCTGGTAACACATTTTCATTTTTTAACAAAACACAATACATGTAATATTATTATTATGATTGATTATTATTATAAGCCTAGCTGATATTTTAAATTACCGATATTTTAATAACTGACAACCAATATGTCAATACATTTTATATTTCAAACTAATTGTATCAGTACAGGTACTAAAAAAGTTGTTGAAAAAATTTCCAGTATTTTCTATCTTGTTTAGTGGTAGTTTTCCAACACTTATCAATTAAAGCTTCATACAATACATTTTTTCATTTGCTTTCAATTACTAATATGTTCGCAATAATAATAATTATTATCGATGCAATTGAACTATTAATCATACTTCTAATCGAGCGTAGGAGGAACTTGTTACCTTTTCTTCGAATTTCAAATCAGATAGCACCGGTAATTGCTTCTATATTATTATATTTATTTGAAAATCATTTTTTTCTAATCAATAAAGATAATGCTTATCTCATAATCTCACCCAAACGTATATATTCATTTGTTTTATATCCATCAAACGATACAATTCATTATTTAATTTTAATCGCTAAGCAAGGATTTAAGTTTAAAAGTAAAAGTAAAAGAAATTAAAATGAAACTCGCCCTGACTGTGACCGTCCTAGCACTTTTTGGTAACTTTTTTAATTTAATCAATACTTCTTAAATACTTCCTAATTCAAATTATTATTTTTAGTTGCTTTTGCTACTGCCGCTCCGAAAGTGAAAGCTGCAAAAGGTAAATTTATTTTATTGTAATAAATATTTTTAATTTATAGTATTAAAATTGAGGAATCTTTTTCAGAACCTTGTTTATACCCGGGCGAATATGTAGCCGATGATACCACTTGCGAAGTGTACTACGTGTGCGACGATACCAAATTCCCAGTGCAACACGTGTGTCCAGCAGCCTCTTGCTTCTATGAAAATGCCTGCGTGGACAACAGACCCCTTTGCAATTGCACTATTACATAAATTAATTATCGATTGTTTCCTTTCACCGAAAATTGCCATTTATATAAATTAAAATTATTAGTTGTTTCTTATCTATGTTTTTCGATAAAAATCATTCTTGTTTGTGCTGACTTTAATAAAAATGAGTTATCTTGAGTAAATCAACGAAATCGTAACTTTTATTATTAATTAACTTACAATTTCATTGTAAAATCAATTTTATTCAATGCAATTGAACTATAATACCCAATCATACTTCTTCAAATCACAAAATCAGATAGGTTGTATAATCTTAATGTATATCTATTTAGAAATCCAATTTTTTAAAAATCTATAAAGGTGATGCTTATCTCACCTAAACATATATATTCTCGCGCTTTAAATCAAACTAAAACAATTGTAATTTAATTCCAATCGCTTAACAAGCATTTCAGTTTACAAGTAAAAAAAAAAAAAGAAAAATCAAAATGAAAATCGCGTTGATTTTGACTGTGCTCGCACTTTTTGGTAACTATGTTGCTTATTAAATATATATATTTATTAAATCTAATTTTTTAATTCAATTATTTTTAGCTGCTTCCGCTCAGGCCGCTTCTCTAATTGGCGCCACCGCCGGTAAAATTTTGTCATTTTAATAAATTATTTAATTTGTGTTAATTTAAGGAATCATTTGCAGCTCCTTGTTTATACAAAAACCAATACATAGCCGATAATACCGCTTGCGAAGTGTACTACGTGTGCGACCAGTACTTGTACCCCGTGCAACACGTGTGCCCAGCGGCCTCTTGCTTCTATCAAGATGCCTGTGTGGACAACAGAGACCTTTGTAAATGCACTATTTCATAAATTAATTATTTCCTTTCTGTATGCTTCGATAGAAATGTGAACCAAAGAAAACTGAATAAAATTAGTTATCTTGAATAAATCAAAAATATCGTCATCATTATTTCTTAATTAAACTATAAAGTTTCATTGTTAAATCAATTTAATATTATTTTATGACATTCTTTTAAAATTACATACAAAAAGATTGTGGATTTCAATGAAATTTATTTAATTTATCTTTTAACTTAAAATCCGTGCTTAAAATGCATGTGCACCAGTCTATTGTTGTACAGTAGGCCTATAGTAATTAACTTTTTTCAAAAATCAAGTAATCAACTTAATAAAGTGTAGCTTATAACGTTTTATGAAAGCACAATAATTGAATTTTTAAATAAAGGTCAAAATAGCCTATCTATTTTTCTGTCAGAATTTATGGCGATTGTTAAGCGTTACGTATCCAAGGACTTTCAGATAATATTTGAAATGCCGTATGATCAGAGTCGGCTATGTTATTGCAGCCAACTTTGCGGCCGTATAGAGCCCAGAAAGCCTGCCAAAAAATAGAAAAGTTGCTCATTTTATAGAAAAAAATGTCGCGCATTGCAAGCTCGTACTTTTTATTAGAATACTATGCAATGTCATTGTATTTCATAGTGTGGCCCCATTAAACGTATTCCAGCGATTATTTGAGCAAACTTTCTGAGTGTGTGCCCGCCCCACAATTTTTTTTTTTTTGAGTGTGCACTGCAGCTTAGCAAAAACAATAGTAAATGCAGAAGAAATAGCGTAGAGCATGTCCTGCGTATAAATGGTATAATTTACTGACAAATTGTCTACTAGGCCTACAATTTAAGTTTGCACTTAATATCGAATTAATTTCGAGTTTAAAAACGTAGAAAGTGTTTATTTAGAATTTCATTGCCGCTTTTATCTTACACAAACAATGACATTTTAAAACGATCTTGATCGTTTGAAAACATGGCATGACAATCAAAGAAATTTGTTGATAAGAACTAATACCTAAACCTATCTCCTCATAAGTGTTTTATTATGATTTTATTTGTGCCCACTCGTAATAGGCCTGACTTCCACTAAGAAGAAACCTAGGCCTATAACTTGAATAAATAAGTTTTAATAATGAGACAAGAGTAAACACAATTAGCAATTAAAGCTCTAGTTATAATTATTATTCTGATGCCATTAAGTTATTATAAAAATATTTACCGCTATTTATAAATTAAATAATTTACTTGTTTAAATAAAACAAACACTTGTTCTAAATACTTTATATAGGCTAATTAAATAAAACAGGAAGAATGTTATTTTCATTAACATAAGTTTGTTGTTAACCAGAATGCTCCTCCGATAAGAAAAATTTCTAAAAGTTTATTATTTGACGTAGAATCACGCCATAAAAATCAAATTGAAAATTTTTCGAAGGTTAACGATAATTTCTAAAGTACGGTACCAATTTTGTCAAAGTCGAAAAACAAACGCTGATTTCAATCAGTTATCAGTTTTTATGCTTTACTTTCGATAAATTTAAACGTTGTTTCTAAGAACTTCTCAAAATTCGGTAAATTCACTCTATTTTTCAAAATGAAATCAACAATACTTTTCATTGTTCTCTTAATTTCTTTAAGTAAATAATAATTATTCGCATGTTATTTATTTTATATTTAATAATTAATTTTTTTTCCGGTTTTATAGCTTTTGCTTTAAAAGCCCCAAAATTGCAATTGAAAAAATCAAAAATTGAAACTCCAACTGGTAAGACATCAAAATAATATTGTACCTTTTCAAGTGTAGGCTAGATTTACCGCTTATATAATATAATTATAGGAAATTGTTCATATCCCGGACAACCTTTCGCTGACACCGACGATTGTGAACTGTACTACATTTGTGACACTTCTGATGTTGCCGAACAATATCGATGTGGAGCTGGCTTGTGTTATGATGCTGTCTTAACTCAATGTGTTCGCAAAGACGGAACGCATTGCAATTGCTCAAATGCCACGACTATTGCCTAAAATAATATATACCCTACTTTAATTTGTAAAAATAATTAATTAAATCGATCAAAATAAAAGTTTGAAATCATACATTTAAAAAAAAACTTCTCTTTCAATTTATTTAGCTTTACTATTACTATTAAAATGAACAAATATTTTATTGATCGCCGATATTTGCACTTTGCAACTACTGTATCTAAAAATAATTATGCTTACACCAACTTTTAGAATTAATTATATCACAAAAAAAAAACATAGCCTAAATAAAACTTTCTTTTAAGCTTATCTCGATCAATTAAATCAATAACATAATTTATTGACAATCAATATTTAATTAATTGGCATTTTTTTATTAAAATACAGTAGATAGAATTATAATAACTAAACTTGCTTTTTTCAACATAAAGTTTGACAAAGTGCCTGAGCCTAGATCGTGGGATAAATTTTCTCAATATGTCTTCAAAATGCCGTCCTTTTTCCCATTAGGAATTTCCCAATAATATTTATAAAAAAATAATAATATCCATTATATACCGGTAGTAATAAACATTGTTTTGGAAAGTTTTTAGAAATACTGTAAATGACAAATTTATCCTCTATTTTAAACAAAATAATAAAATTATTAAAAAATGTTCTCAATTTTGGCTATAGAATTATTGTTATTTAAGCGAAAAGGAAGGGAGACAATGGTGAGACGTTCCTAAAGTTTTAAATACCAAAATAGTGATAGACACTTTGATAATATCCTATAAATAAAAAACAATATAATTTTTTAATCCTCTGCCTAAGCCCAAGTCATAACGGAATTTTTTTTTAAAAAAATTAAAAATTACATGTTGGCCAACAACATAGGCCTAAATCTAATTATCAGCATTTAACAAGTTTGATATCAGATTTCATGAGAAAAGAGATTAATCAATATCTTGATTAAAAAAAATCGAAGACAATATATACGGTACATATATATAGAGCAAAATGTTGAACATTTTATTTCAATACTAAATCTAAAAAAAATTTTCTTCCAAGCGTTCTCAATATTTTGCAATTGAAATCTTAATCATGAAGGCTATCGTGTGCCTCGCTTTATTGGCTGTTGTGGTTTTGAATGGTAAGTCCATCTATGTTTGTAGTGCTTTTAATATTTAATAACTAATTTTTTTCCATTTTTAATAGTTTCATGCGGTCGAATAATTAAGGACGCAAAAGGCACATGCGTAAATCCAGGTGATGTGTTAGCAGACACAACCAATTGCGAAATGTACTACGTGTGTAACATTAAAAATGAAGCGGTGGCCTACACATGCGCAGCTGATCGATGCTTTGATCCAACCAGTAACACTTGCAGTCTCGACTTTACCGTATGCGGTTGCTCCACGGCTGCATAAAACGTCAACATTTTATTAAATCAAACTAATTATTTTGTGAAATTTTTATCATAATAAAATATTGTTTTCTTTACAATCTAATTCGTCTATAGTAATATTACACGTACAGACTACTGAGACTTGGGTTACAATAATTAGGCTTACTAAATACGGTAGTAATAATTACAGCATTGGAAAATCTAAAATAAAATATAGCCTACCCCGCGCAAATAGGCCTACGTGTTGATTCTACAGCTCAATCTCAATAATTATGTTGAACATCACTGGTTTTTTTTCTTCAATGTGAGTCTAGTCCAAAATCGGTTAATTTTAATACAACAATAATTATACTTTATAAATTTTATTAAAAAATAATTCACTATATTTTATAAATAAAATTAGTTAGGCCTATTTAATAGTTTCTAATAATTAATTTTTATTTTGCTCATTTAGACAACATTGTATTCGGAGTAATATTTTAAATGTGAAAGTTAAAAACTTTCTACTGGAGTCAAAATAATAAATATTAAAATAAAAATACAAATCACATAATTCGCCATCGGAATGTTACTGATTTTTTTTTTCGAGTAAAACCATTTCCAATTAAAACTCGTAAAAAAAAAAAAAATTTACTGAAAACCACATAAAATTGTTAAAACATTTTCGTCCTTCATTCAGGTTTTTTTATTCATTTATTGTGTATAGGCATTGTACCATTTCAGTAAAACTGTAATGACGAAAAAACCGCATCGAGTGCAGTAGTTCCTGCTTTGCTCCATTGAAAACACCGATGCTCTTAAGGTCAATGGGCCACTTCCATTCTAACTGTACGGTACTTCTGGATGTACGAACAGAATCAGAGATGACATTTTGACCTCAAACGAGTCAAAGCTGTCCTTATAAATCTGAGTTAGGTCAGCCCAAATAAGACGTCAAAAACTAATCCAACAAACGTTTGTTTTGAATATTTAAACAGTTGAAAGTAAAATTATTTCAACTTTTTCTCTTTTATAAAAGCTTGCGCAATCTGCTAACAAAATATATATATAAAAAAAGAATTGTAGTGTCAGGGAAGCTTTTAAATTTCGATTGATAATGGTACCAGTAAACAACAGTACTATAAAATAATCTGGCACATAGATCTACTTCATTTTACAAGTGCAATTAAATTACAAGTTTCAAAAACCTTTACAAAATTCCCATTTCAATTGAATTTTTCCCAATTGACGTCATTATGTGGTAGGTGTTTCTCGGTAAATACCAATAATTTTCCTATTAGATAAAAATCTATCTAATAGTACATGATTGTAAAATGTCGATTGTTTTAAAACGATGAAAGTAAAAAGAAAAATTTTTTTTTCCACTATCCATAATATAATACGCAATAAAGGTAACCATTTATAATAAATAAATCAAAATTTTATCGCAAAGATAAAATAATATCTAAATCAGATGCGCAAATCTAGACTTACGTAATTGCTTAAAACTGAACGATGAAAAGTGATTGATATTTTTCGTTTCTTCAAAAGACCTTTTAAAAGTTTTATCAGAAAATAATGATAGGCCTACTAAGAATTTCAAGGGAAAGAACAATAATAAGAATAAAAATGATAAATCAAATCAAATTTTTTTTTTGATTGAATTCTCCCCTCTCTCCATAGATTTAAATCATGATTAGCTCTAAATCATTGTAGCACAATAATTATTAATCACGTATTTTAAAACCCATGAAAGTATGTGCACTAACTTATACACAACCTTGTGTACGACCTATCGTATGCAGTGCCGGATGAAGCTCTTTTGGGGCTCTAGAGTCTAGACAAAAACATTCTGACTCCTGGTATCAAAATATTAAGGCGGTGAATAGGGCCTATAGCTTCAGTAAAGAAAAAATAATTTTGACCCTCAACTCCTCCTCCCTCTTTAAAGTGTCTCGCAAAATTAAAAAATATTGGAACTTTTTTCGTGCCACATTCTGCAATAAATAGTACTCCGAGTAGAATAAAGAGAAAATAAAGCGCCGAGCTTGCGAGGGGCAATTGAAATTAATGTAAAATGTTATGTTTTGATTCAACATCATATTATACGAGTAATTTATAAAGTTGTAAAAAAAACTGTTACAAATAGCCTAATTAGGCTAAACAACGACAAAAAGTTATTCATTTAATTTAAATATTAGACACCAACAATCCAGCATTAAATTTAAATGCAAAAAGCAATAAGCCTAACACATTTTAAATATAAATAAAAAAATAATTAAAATAAATATAATTACAGTTGATTATTGTTTCTAATCAACGATACGTAAAGTTTTGCAAACGGTATCGATTCTATCGAACACTAATAATTATTACGGAGTATTAATTATCAAGATTTACTTTGATTTCTGTGAATTGATAAAATCAAAGTATTTTCCATTCAAAAATTGTAAAATCTATCATATAGTTTCAGAATGTACTTGACTTACAATCAGTTAAACTTAAATTATTTCTGAAAAGCAAAATGGCTTCACAATTGGCCTTTTTTTTGTTACAATTGATAACCACTTATTATCTGAGATAGTTTATCTTCAATCTTAAGGCGTAGGTCTATATAAATATAAATTGCCACCGTTTCTCGTCACTGAATTCATTAAATTTTAGATTTTCAACACATTTTTTCAAGCTCCTATTCACCAAACCTACATTTAAAATGAAATTTTTACTAGCACTAGCACTTTTGGCCATTTGCGCATCCGGTAATTATTAACTGACTAACTTAAATTGAAACTTCGCAAATAAATAACTGTATTTTTTTTCTCTCTGTCAATAATAGGTGCTTCAGCGGTTGGTGCAGCAGGTTAAACTAGTTTAATTTGTAACGTCGTTTGCGATGAGCTTTAATGTACTTTTTTTTTCAATAGGACCATGCGTCCGAGACGGTCAAATCGTTTACGACGACACTGAATGCCAAACCTACTACATTTGCGATGAATTCATGAACCCTAACATATACGTATGCCCATCAGCACTATGTTTCTACTACAACAAGTGTATCGCTGATCGAGACTTATGCGAATGTCGCTCTAATTAGTTAAATAATACTGAAATTTCATGTGTATGACTTGCTGTCGGATTTTTAAATTATGTACGTTTACAGTTTTTGACATTAAATAAATACTATATCAATAATAATTATAATTTGTTATTTTAATAATAATTATATCGGACCGCCTAAAACTAATAAAAATATAATCACCTGAAAAAGAGAGAAAAAAAAAGCCGTGTTTAATGCTCGGAATATCAATTTGTTCAAAATGCCAAACACATTAGGCCTACATGGTTTTGTACTAAATATTTTAACATCATACTTTAAAACCAGTATATTGATTATATGATAAATGGTCTAGGGCCCTAGTCTATTCGTGCATTGAAGGATGAATTTCAAAATAAATTTCAAAATTGTGCACTAAAATATTTAATAATAAGCTTGTAAGAGTTTCTTCAATTATTATATTTCTAAGAATTGACTAAGACAAAAATTTACAATGACAAAAAAAATAATAAGTACAGTGTGAAATGTAGTATGGTAGCTTTTAATATGAAGCCATTTTAACAGTATCTATTAAAAAGCTTTTTAAAACAAATTTAACACGACATTTTACCCATTAAAAAGGCATGGCAAATCTTCTTACTTCAATAAAGTAAGACCTTCTTTGATAACATTATAAAAATTTTGATTTTGATTAACGTAATAGTAGTAACAATAGTTTTTTCCTGGATATGTAAAATTGTGTTTTTGTGTTTCTTCATGCTTAGAGTACCGAGGTATTTGATGCAAGTTTAAACGCAACGTAATGGCTACAGAATAAAACTTTCATCATGAATCATTTTCAAATAAAAATTACCTAACTTTGATTAAACTTTAGAAAAATTTTATTTAGCTTTTTGCAAAATTGAATTTAATTGTATTCAATTTAAATCCATTTATTAAATTTTAAATACCGGAATACAGTATATATATTTTTTAATTTCGAAAATATGGACAGGTTTTTTTTTACCGAGAGATTCAGATGATCAAGAGTTTGGATAATCTCGACTTTGCTGTAAACAAATAACAAAGCCATAATTAGACAAGTTTAAATAAAGTATGTACAGTATTATACGTTAGTGTAACTAAAGCTTTAACTGACAGTTACAAATTAACATAATAGTCACAGTGACATGCAGTAAAAAGACAAGAGGCAAATAATAATTAAGTTGTAATCAGTTTGCAATAAATGTGGCAAAAGTTAGTCAATTTGAACACATACTGTAATTATTATTTATTTTAATTTTTTTAAGCATGTGTCAAACAGTTTTAAGTTAAAAAGTTTAAAAAACCACAATTTTTTTAAATTACCGGTACCGGTATTTATTTATTTAAGAAAATAATAATTATATTAAAAAACTTTATGAGTTTCTCTACAAAATGGCACATACGTAATTGGAATATTTATACTTTTTGGTTAATTTTTTATAACAAACTGAAATTACTTACAATTTTCTGATTTTCGGACAACCGGTTTATTTAAAATAAGCCTATTTAAATTCGAATGTCTCACTTTCTTTGGCCTTCCTACCAAATAAATAGAATTGGGGGACTTCGGCTCAATGAGTCAATTATATTTTAAAAACTGCCGTATAAAAGAATCTATCGCAAACTCAAAGCTAAAACAATAACCTGTAATGTATTTTTTAAGGGGGAGATTTATAAACATCGCCCAACAATCTTGTCTCAAGAGTGTTTTTCGGCAGGAAATAATTTGAATTTTAGTGGATCCACTAAATATAACAGTTATAATAATTATAAGTTATGTTTTAACTTTTAAAGTGATCAGAACGATGGCCCCTTCAAGTTATTTTGTTTAAAATAGCATGCTGTTAGTTAATCCGCAAAAATGTTTATGTTATTAGCTTTCAAATAAGAGAAATTTCTGCGTCTCACCCTATATTATTACTGTATTACATAATATATTATATCACTGCACAAACTCGCAACTGTATAAAATATATTTCCTAATTACAGTAATTAATTTAAAATAAGTTTTTTCCATTGAAATTGAATGCAGTAAATAAATAAATCATTGTTTTTAATATAATAATTTTATTGATGCGTTTTTAGCAAAAGTGATTAAATAATTAAACATTACAATCGGTAAAGAAATTCAAAAAGATTTCGATTTTAGATACACGGGGCAGAACATTGGGTCGTATCGGAAGTACATTGCGAAGTCACTTCGTTCCAGCAACCAGTGTCGCACTTCAGTAGTTGAGGGTTGGCCAAGTCAGTACCACAATAGTAGTAAATGTTGCAATAATAAGCATCGTAAAGGTAAGTGTCTGCAGTATTACAACGACCTCTTGGATCACTCATAGCTGATCCAGCTAATAATTAATTAAACAATATAAATAAAAGCGCATATTACAGTTGGTAAATACGAAAACTTACCAATAGCCAGTAAAACAACCATAATACTTAATACGGTTATGCTTTTCATTTTGCTTAATGTAGATTTGGAAGCTCGGAGTTGTGTTATTGAGAGGTGACAGTTATAAAATGCTGTTGGTTGCGAACAGATCGACTCCTCTTATATATTAAGTCTCTCTCAAACAACATTCTATACCGTGATACCAGTGGTAGAAAATACTGATAATTAACAAGAACTACCTCATTTAATCTCACTCGCGTAATCAATTTCGATTTTCTAAATACTCAAGTAAGATTGATAAAGTAGAGGACACCTCACCACCAAGTGCACCTATCTACCGTCATTTAAAATCCGATAGCTAGAATTGATGGCAATCAGTTCCAATGAATTATTGACGTAATAACAGATAAATATATCAGGAAAATTTTCCATACAAATCAACAGAATGGAAAGTGTATACTATTTTATGGAATTTTATAAAAAGTTTTCAAATTTTGTTCATAAATTATTAAATTTTTTTAACTAATAAAATTGTTTTTAGAAACTTAGGTACATTCAGGTAAAATCAAAATGCAAGGAAAATTCAAAATTTAAATTTCTTTGGCCATGCTGACACATTAATTTAAAAATTTTCCCAGTCCAAAGAAATTTAAATTGTGCTGGCAACTATAATTTGATTTTTATCTTTCCCTTTCAAAAGAATGCCTTATAACTGGCTAGGTGAATTCATTAAGTATAGAAACTTGTGGAGAAACCAATTTTTAAAGCAAATTAAAAAAGCTAACAAAAAAATGAAATCTGAAGTCTATTAACCGTACATGTCTTTTAGGAAAAAAAAATTGAAAAACAAAAAAACACGAAGAAAAAATTGCACTATAATCGTCGTGGTCATGCATTATGTATTTTATTTATTTTTGACATCGTTTCATCTTTTGTTGCATTTATGAATGTAAATATTACTGTATTATTTTTTCTTTCTCGGTTAAGATTTTATAAATTCATGCAAACAATGAGTTTAATTTAGTTCGGATTTTAATCAAATCTTTTAAAAAGTGAGATTTAAGTATAATTCATTTAATTGAGAATGGAAGAGTAAATTAATGGAATTGAAATAATAATTATGCGGAGTAAAAATAAAAAAGTTGATGGAAACAACTGATATTAAAGTACCGGTACTGTGAGAATAAAGGGCCGAATAAAGCGTTAACAAGGTCATTGGGTGTTTAATCAATATACCTTTTTTACACTTGCAAATAAAATGCATAATTACTATTCAATATGATAATAATTATCCACTTTTTGCTATAATATCAATATTAACTTAAAAAATATACCTTTTAATAAACAAAATTACGAATGCAAGCAGAAAAATGTTAAAGTTTAAATTTACCGCATTTTAACTATGAAATGCCATGTTAGTCAATATTCTCCATATTATATTATTGCACTATTAGGCACTCCATACTATTTTTGCATTCGTCTGCTGGTTTCTAAAGACAGGAGAAGTATATCAGCTGTTTTTATTTGAATTATTTTAATAATTTAACTCCACCATATTTTATTAACTACTGTGGTTAATAATGTCTACTAAATGGTTTGAAGATCGTAGATTTCACCGCTTTTGGTCGCATTATGCGGAAGGAATGAAATGGAGTCGTCGACATCGCATGGCTTACTGGAAAGCGCGAGCTGTAGCTGAACAATTTGAAAACCAGGCTTTAGTTAATTTTTTCCAACCTTCACAAACGAATGTGTTGTACTCGGATGTTCCAACTACTAATCAGTATGATGATTATAATAATTTTGAAATGGTAGAAGACGGTGTAGAGGACGTGGGAGTAGGTGAAGTAGTAATGGAAATTACAGACGAGATGTTAAATTTTTTAGAAAAATCTGACAAACATAAACAAGAAATGAGTATGATGTTTTTAGCTTTGAATAACCGTTTTGTGTAACTTATTGAAGTTTTTTTAAATGTTATTTTTTAGAAGCCGAGCGAATGCAGTTAGATTCAATAAATCAAAAAGGAAGGAGTAAGTGTGATTGATAATGATTGTTGATGTAGTTACAAATCGATCTCAGTTTTAAGTACAGGTATTAATTGTCATTAGGAAAAAGGGAATGGAGAGCCCCGGATTTAAAACCAGGTTTACAACGTTCGAGCGAAATTAAAATACTTTATGGTGAACACGCCGCTAAAATTCAAGCAATGGAAACAGCTGTTCAACTCACGTTTAATAGAAACTACGATTATAATCAACCGAAATATTGGCCAAATCTTCCTCTGCGCTTATAATTCCAAATATATATGTAATTTTAAAGTTTTAAGTGATAAAATAACATTCATTAATGTGCAGTAATAATTATTATTTCTATTTGAATTTTTTTTCCACATAAAATCTGTTTTTATTACTGTATTTATAATTATTATTACTGTACCAACATAAAAATAAATTGGTTATTTTTGAAATTTCCATGATTTTTTTAAGGTCTCTTAATTTTTAATTTATAAATACAGTGAAACCTCGAGTTTCGAACGGTTCCACTTATGAACAAAAGTTTTGAACAAATTTTGACTCGAGTTGCGTACAAACCTCGACTTATGAACTCAATTTTATAGTAAACAGTAGCCTACAGTTCACTGAAATTTTGATCCGATATTCATCCTATGATTCGATATTTGTCCCGTTTTTTCGTTAAAAATTTCGAAAATTTTTAAAAATTAGAAAATAAAACATTGGTTATTTTATTTAACAAAAAGTAGTGCTAGTGAATCAATTAGAGTGTATTTTCATTGATTTTCGAGACTACTTTTTGAAGAATATTTTTGAAAAAATTAAAGGGCGGCAATTGATTAAACCGTTTTTAATGCATTGCTATGGGGAAAATAATTGTTTCGGCTGTATCATAAATTTGTTTCCACCTTATGAAATACGAACCTGAATTTGAAATAGATAGTAAACAATTAAATTACAAAAATCATTACTAAAATTGATAAAGTAATACAATGATCATTTTTATTCATCTGTTTCCTCACAAAAAACAATGATTCGATTATTATCTCGTGTATATTATAATATTTTTGAAGACAATAATATTACAAATGCAATAATAATAATTATTGATAGAGAACAAATAAAATTTTTATTTTTCATTTTTGTTTCGAAATGGAATGTAGAGATTATTTTTTTAAACGCTTATCAATGGTTCAACATTAAATGGATTCGATTTCACTTCAAATTTATTTTTTTATAATTATAATCTTTTTTTTTTTTTAAAAAAAATTTGAAATAAATCGAAAAATTCAATTTCTTAAGAGATAAAATCCCCGTCCTGCAGGTTAATGTTAAGTTTACATTCATATTTTTATTTATTAAATATAACTTCTATTCTTTTTTAAATATTTTATTCCAAAGATAAATATTATTTAGGAAATATTGGGGAAATTTTAAATTCGGAGAAAAAATAAATTAGAAATAATATTTATTATTAATCGATCGAATGGCAGTTCATTGTTTGATGATCACATTTATATTCAAACATCATTTTTGAAAAATTAAAACTCATTTTATGTCTTTGTTTAATAATTATTAAGTTAATCGATTAAAAACATTAAAAGTTCTTTTGGTTTTCCTAAAAAAGTTTCGTTTTCAGACTTTACACGAAATAAACACATCCTTGAATAATAAATAAAATAATAAAAAATATCTAACACTCAAACAATTAATACGATAATGGTATTATGAAAATTAATAAAGGTGTAGTAAGTCACTGCAAATGCCACTAAATAAAATTAAAAACCATCTTTCAAATTTTACAGATCACACTCTGTTTCTTCATAATTATCCTTAAAAAATTGTCTCTTAAATCCATAAAAATAATTAAATTAATAAGAGATTAACAAAATAAAATTATAGTAAATCAATTAACAAAGCATTAATCGCTACAGAATAATTTTTGTGGCTTTCCAGGACTTAGCTGCCTCTTAAAATATTATACGAACACTCCAATATTGAATAATGGCACTCAAAAGCAATTTCGGTTGCTAATATTAATAGTACATTATATTATTTGCCAACATAGTTTATTAGAATACTTTTTTAAAAAAATATTCTAATAATAACTATATTTTTTTCGCCCCATTTTCAATAGCAGATATTGTAAATTATGATTGAGTCAAATTGTTTATCAATAATATTTTCAAAATAAATTAGTTTAAAAAAAAAGATACTGTAGACGGTATTTCCAAAATAAATAAATATATTGATGGAAAATTTTTGCTTCACCAATAAATGCCAAATATTCAAATACAGTAATGTTTTCACTACTAATCTAATAATAATTATTGTACAATAAAATAAAAATAAATATAAACTGAAAAAATATAAAATAAACTTTTTTCCTAAAATTACAGCGACTAGTGAAATAGGACATCGACATAGAATATTTTAAGCAATTTCCAACAAACAGGAATGCTAGTTCATCATTAATGTATATCATAATAAATAACAACCATAGATATTTACTAATTTTTCTAAAAAAAAAAACCAAAAAAAAACCGCTCAAAATAATTAATAACACCCATAAATATTCTTTTTCTTCCTCGATTAAACATCAGATTTCCATTCACATACAGGTATTCAACGCACTTTCATTAACCCAAATAAATAAATACGTGTAATATTTGTTTTAAAAAATTTAAATCAAACTTAAAACTGCAGGAAAAATTGAAATTGTAAAAAGTTTTCTGCTTGAAAATTTTCAAAAATAAAAATATATCTAAAAACACTTTGATATTCTTTTTTTTTTTTTTTTGGTGAAGTATAAATCGACTAGAATTACGAACTCTCATCCCTACAAATTAAAAACTCGTTAGTTAATTCAACTAATTAATAATCTCTAGGTAAACTAGATGAAAATTTGATAGTAGACGTGAGAATAGAGACATGTATCAAATTGTATCGTTATCACATCAAATGACGAACAAATGAATGGAACAAACAACTTGCACTGACCAAATTTAACAGAAAGTCAACTCTGAAACACTACCAAAAATGCACAATAAAAGAACAAGAAGATGGAACTCACAGTCTATGAGGGGGAAAAAATTAACTTTGTTGACACAGAGCGGTAATTACGATTCATTGGGTCACTTAAATACATGGCAATAATAATTATTAAATTGGGTGGCGCACAATTCTTATTTTGTCTAATTAAAAAAAAAAGTGGGTCTCATTTTTTTTATAAATTTATCCCAAACTGACAATGTTTCTTAAATAACTATCTAACCCTAATGTAGTTATGATAAATTAACTTCAGCTTAAATCAAAATCAAAGGAATTAAAAATTGTACAAAAAACTAAGAAAAAAAATCACCCTGTATTTATTTTCTATTAAATATTCCTCAGTAAACTTTATGAAGTTTCATGCGTCACCCAATAACGTGAGGCACCATGTCATTTCTAAGCTCGGAATTACTTGTATTCAGTAAATTCAATAAAAGATTATGTTGTTAAGAGATTATAACAGGATTAATTAAGTCCTAATGGATGTTTACAAACTGCATTATGATTAGTATGCCCAATTGATTAAGATTCACAATCAAGCTGTCAAAGGACGGCAACAGCTTAGAGCTTTTTTTTTTTACCAAGATAAAAAAAACATCTTGAACGGTTCTTATCACTAATGCTATTGATGTAGTTTTGCCCTGAAATAATTTACTTCATTAGGCATCATGATGAGCCTCGAATCTACGTGTGACGTCAAAATAAGTTATTTTTGCATATTAAGCAAAATGATGAAGTCACGGATCTTTCTTTTATGTCTAAGCCCCATCCTTCCTTCCCTTTAAAAATCGAAATCAATGCATTGCATTTTAATGGTGCACTACCAAGGTATTACGACTTTCAAATACCTCAACATTGCCGGTACTGTGTGAAAACTTTTACCAATAAATTATATTTCTAAAGCAATACAGATTATTATTATACCTTTGAATGCAGCTTTAAATGGAAAACAAATAAATACCAAAACAAATTCTTTTTGAGAAAAATACGAAGTACTTGTACTAGTTTTCCCGTAATGACAACACTACCTAGAACTCAAATAATTATCCAAATCACGCTTTTCCAATACCGGAAGTTATTATTTCCATCAATGTTGTGTTATTTGACCAAAATAATTAAGTTAACTTTTCTAAGCACGTTATAAACATTTTTATGTATCACTATCATAGTATTATAATTTTTTTTTGATTTGCTTCAAGTACAAGTATGAAATTTATTTTTCCGTCCTATATCCCGACTAAGGTTTTATATGGACAACGGGAAACCCAAACCAGAAAATCACTCCTATGTGTTCGCGCACGCAGCAGTAGGCTTGTGTGTAGTTAGTTAGCCTAATTATAGGCGCCTAATTACGTGTACTTACTGGGCTAAAGCATGGCTAAAGGAACCGCTTTATTATACTGGTCGAACTGAAAAGTTACTTGGTGTACCGTGTACATGTTTCGCTTTTCTCCATAGTTCAATAAGTAATTATACAAATCACAATTGCAGTTAAAAATAAGTAATTCGGATAATTAAAGTTGCTCTATTTTGCCTCCGGATAGTTTAAAAAAACAGAAATACAGTAGGCTACTCATATGTCAGAGAAAAACAACTCAAAAAAATGATCTTTGAATAACTTTTGAAATTTTAAAGTTTTAAATTAAAAGCCATCCACATTATAACAACCAATGTCTTTGTTTTGCTCGTCAATCGATATTTAAAGGATGTTTGCGAACCTTAGTATATTTTCTAAACTTTTTTTGTCAAGTCTGAACGTTGGTATAGAAACTCCTCGCATGCGTAACCCTACTCGCAATTTAATTAAGCATACAAAAACGGCTTTCGGCAAACATTTTCGCGTAAAATTTGACTTTAAAAAAGTCCTCAGAAACTCACAATGTACATAATTTCAATCGTTAGGGAATAATAAATGTCAGTGCCAGCTATTTCAAAACCTTAGATAACATTCATTAAAAATTTGGTTCAATCACATTTGACTAGATGAATTTTTAGGACTAGACCCGTTTATATGGAGACCATGACATGATGGCAGTTTAAATTTCGCAGCTTAGAATTGAGATGGCATCTAGTTTGGATAGGCTCAAACTAAATATAGCACCAACACCTCTGTATAATATTTGAAAAACACAAGTCAAAAAACTCTTTCAATTCTAATGTTGTATCTGATAATCCACGACATTAAACGAGTAACAAAAGATCAAACTCACTTGGTGATAGGTAGGTTACTTTTTTCTTTAGGTCGGACTCACACGTAAAGCAAGGGAATTACGAGATGAATGGTGTGGGAATGGTAAAAATGTTTGTTCGAGGTGATGGAGATCGATTGATGGTATAGTGGATGATTGTAGTAGTAGAACAAGAATACGAAGAAAGATCATCAACGATTGATATCGGTATGAAATGTAGCTCACCAAACTTTTCTATCTCCCTCTCTTCATTTAACGAGCGAATGTTAAATTAGTTTGGGAACCAAAAATTTTGGCTAATTGCTCTTCGTAATCTTCAATATTCCTCTTCATGATGTCCATACACGGCCCCAAAAGACGCTCGAAAGCTTGAACGTCCAAAACTACACACAAAAGAAACTTTTTAACCGAATTGATTCACCAAAATTATAAAAACTTAAATGAAGTGTTAGGCGCCAAGTGTTATAATATTATCTTCGAATTTAAAGCCGACAACTACACTTGTGTCTGTAGACGAAAAACAACTTTAAAAAAATCCACCATGATTTATGAACAAAAGGGTTGGATTTCACTTTATACAAAGTGAGCAGACGACGCATCCTTTTGGAATGCCCCCTGCCATGATACGCCTTCCATTTTACCGGTCCCATAATGCCGACACTGGGCCACCCTGCACTGGGCGTAAATGTAGTCAAAATACACGATTCTATTGTTAATTCTCAATAGACCTAAAAATGTCTTTGTGATATTTATAACTTATCTGACAAAATTAATTTATTTGGGAAATTTATTTTTTAAATACAGTATTACGTACTTTCGAAATTTAGGGGTGTTATCAATTTTTTTCTGATTGCTGTAATAATTATATTAACGGTATAAAAATGTAATTTAAATAGTGTCTTTTTCCACTGTACCAATGTACTGTATCTATAATTGAACACCTACAGTACTTCTAATGTGTTTTATAAATTATATACCTATTATAAATACTTACAGGCTAATTTGACTTTTCCTACAGCGTAAGCAGAAGCTGCTCTTGGTTTATGAGTTACTAGCGCCAGTTCTATTTATCGATTAATAAATGAATAAATTGCATTTAAAAAAAAATAAATATTAAGATTTCAGTACCTCCAAAATAACCACCTTTACAGATTCGAGATAGCTCTCTTGGTGTGCCATCATTCTATTATCAATAATTCAATTTAAATAAATTTCGTTCAGAGACTAATGTTCGTCATAAAATGAAATTACCTCTCCAACCATAGATATGGTGACGATACCATCTTCTACAAAATACATTCCATCAGCAGCAGCGCCCTAGTTAAATAACCAAAAAAAAAAACCGTAAAATAATCTCAAAACAAAAATAATTACATTTTCTAATAATTTACCTGTTTAATAATTTGTTCACTGTCATCGAATGATCTCGGATAAAGTGCGTCAGCCAAATTCATTCGCTCATATTGCTACAGAAAAAATAAATAAATTTATTAAACGCAGATTATACTGTAGTAGTGCACCGCAGTCGATATTACCTCTAATTGTTTTAACATGGGCACATTTTCTAATAGGGCTTCGTACATTCTCCGCTTTCTAAAAGCGTTTTTCAAAATAATTCGCCTAAATGTTTGTCTATCCATCGCCCATAGAGATCCAGTAGTCATTGCTTGTATAGTAGCTGCCCGAGGCATATTATATAAGAGTGCTAGTTCACCAAAACTGCCTTTATCTTCGTATCTACCAACTAACTTTTTTCCTTCATCAAGGGTTACATAAATTTCATAAGTTCCACTATAAAATTTGCATTAGAAACATCGATAACTATTCAGTAATTAATTTTAAGAGACCTTTGAATTACGTAGAAATTATCTCCATCGTCGCCTTGCAGAATCACAAATTCATAAGCTTCGACCTACAAATTTCAATTTTAAAAATAAATTATTCAATAATTGCAAACGCCATCAGCAATATTATTGTATTAATTCTCAAAAAAACGTAAAAATAATTTACAAAAATATAAAAACTTAAATAAAACGTACTTTTCTTTCAAACATGGCATCTAGTACATCCTGCATTTGTTCCTAAAATAAAATAGAAAATAAAAATATAGTTAATTAAATTAAGCAGTTTAAACCATACTTGATCTAATGATCGGAATAAAAATATTTCTTTGACAGCTTCTGATAAACATTTTCTTTGTTCGTCAGTCTTTGGATAAACGAGCTAACAAAAAAATAGACATTAATATAATTATAGTATTATTGTAGTCTAATTAGTAATCTTAAATAATTTATTTACTTTGGCAACATCATCTTCGTCTTCTTCTGGATTGTAATGCTCGGCAAATACTGCAATGACAATTCTCGTATAACAAATAATTCATTTTAAACTTTTAATCATATTAAACTAACCTGATTTTCTTCGTCCGCAAGATCTCGTCGGTGGAGGTGCTAAAGATAAACAAAATATTATTTCAGTTACATGTATAAAAGTCACAAGAAAATATGAATTAGAATATCGGTTAGTCATAATAATATCTCAGAATTGGTAAGTTATCATTAAATTAGTATATAATAAAATACTCGTATTATTCTATAGAAGACATTATGTTTAATAATTTATCTAACAATTTTAAATCAACTTCTTAAATTTATTTTTTAAAAAAGAATAAAATACTATTATGTTATAAATTATTCATTTCTCAGTTATTCAGTGTACGAATATTATTATTATATAATAATGAAATTAAACCTCTTTCAAATCAGCATTCAAATGTCACTCCTGTATTTCGTTCGATACTTTTTGATTTTTATTTCATTGTATGATAAGCGCTTTATACGCAACGTTGAGAATCTGACATTTTTATCTACTTCCGTTCAACAAGTAATAAGATTATTTTGAATAAGCTACAGTCAACAATTTAAAACTGTTACAATATGCAAAATAAAGTCTTGCTTCGGATAAATATATCTCATTTCGCTGACAAAATCTTTTGGTCTATTTTTTTAAAATTAATTTACAATAATGTTGTTTTTTTAACAATTTGAATATCGTTAATTAATTAAACAAGTTTTAATACTCGTAGCACCGTAAACGCTTGAGTATGAGGAGACTGGAATCTAAGGCAAAGCTTTAACTTTCTTTGGTACAAAAATATAAATAAAACTATTTTTACTGAATTGTAAGACGCCCAAAAAAATAATTTAAAAGCCATTAAATTAAACAATTTATTTAATGGGTTATTATTTAACAGTATTATTTCACCACATTAATCTTCACTTTCTTCTGAATTAACTGCACAGTAAACTGCCAATTATACGCAATAATGACTCAAGAATACAAATCAACACAAAAATTCTATAAACAATTTTTAATTAGTGTAGACACATGCATTTAGGACTTAATATACGGTAGTTTTATGTAAGCTTACTTAAAAGTATGTTGGTTTATTTTTCACAAAAAATCTGTTAACTTTTTTTGTTTTTTTATGCTAAAATACCTCAAAACATTCAACAAAAAAAGAAATAACGGGAAAAAAGCTCGCGGATAATCGAAAGTTTATTGCATTTTCTGCAAAAGGAGTCAACACTTTCTGAATCAGTCATCTTCATCATTATTATTCCATAATACGGTATAATTATCATCCTCAATCATCCAGAGCATTGGCAATACTGTATAACATTCTTTAAATAAGTTCTTAACTATTCTTTCGGGAATTAGTTTTTAAACTGTTGATACCAATATTATTCTGACTACAACTCACATCCAGTCTGGCAAAAAAATATCGAAAATAGCCTTTGAAGAATTCAGTACATACGGGGGGATATTTAGCTTAATTTTAGCTGGAAGTTATAATATATACCGGTACACGTAAACTGTGTTAAGTTTGTTGAGTGCTTGTGAATGTACGAGTAGATGATTATTTCGTCTCTTAAAGAGAGCTAAATATTAATTTTTAAAAAAAACTAAAATAAAACCACTCATATATTTGGATTAATGCTAAACAATCATGTAAGCTTAATTAAACGTTCGCTTTAATAAATAATTCTATGGTTATCCACTGCCAACTCCATCAACAATATGAAAATGACCGCCATTAATATTTTCCCAGCACAAAAATTCGTGCAGAAACCAATTACCGATAGAGAAAATTGAGATATCACATGACTCCGTAATATTTACAATAACCCAACTTTATAAGAAAGCTAAATAAAAAAAAGCCCAAATTAGCACAAATTTATTTGTTGCCCATTTTACTGCCAAATTGAGCGATTAAATATTAATAAAAAATGATATAAAGATGTAGTAGCAATACAAAATAAAAATTAGTAATTTAATAATTACTATTTCCGGAAGAAAAGTTTGAAAAATAATAGTATAGTTTATACAGTTATTTTATAAATATTTTTTAGATGATTTATAAGAAATTACGATTCTACAATTTTTTATTCATAAAATAGCAAAGCAAAAAAAAAAAATATACAGTTGACTTCCAAGTTTATTAAGTTGTCAACTAATACGGAGTATTATTTAAGAAATTAAAAAAAGTAAATTAAAATAAAACATACTTGCTTGATAGAAGATAATTAATATAATAGAATAAAAATAATTTAAAAATCTTGTTATTCTACTTCTAACAATAATCTACGCAACCTATTCTGAAAAATCTTTTGATTCGATTACAGTTTCTATACTGTACTAAAACTGAAAGACATTATTCAAACAATGCATATTATTTATAATCACACAATTTATACGGTATTTTTTAATTACGGTGTCAAATTCAGTCATGTGAAGTTACGTAACTATAGCTTTTGCGCAAAAATTACATTTTCCCAGACTAAAAAAATTAATGAAAACGCACAAGGGAATTTAAATGTAAACCTTAAAATAATATTTAAATAGCAATATATTACGTCTAGTAATTTAAAAATTCCAACAAAAAATGTTGCAATAATTTTTTTATATTTTTTTCTTCTTCGTAAAACTACGTTAGCTAAATTTCAGTGACTTAAATAAAAAATAAAGCATCAATTTCTTAAAAGGTAATACCGAACTAAAAATTGATTGAAAAACATCTTCAAATTCTTTTCTTTTTTTTTTCTCCCCCTCTCTTCTCGCTCTCTATCTACAGTAGTTTAATTGAGGGTTTCTATGGATTTGAACGTGAAGAATATTGGTGTTGCTGTGGTGACAAAAACATCTGCCAAATTCACTCCTCCTTAGCTTTTCACTTAAACCCTATATTCAATATTACCCAACTTGTAAAGCTAAGAAAAATCAAACCTTCATTTTTACCTATTGTTGTTACAATATTTATTTGCAACTCCTATTACATAGTAGTTCTAAAATGAGTAAATGAAATGAGAAATCACAACAACCTGTAGACACTCGAACAGAACACAAACAAGTTATAAAAATCAAACATACAATTTCCTCCATTAGTAAATAATTATGCATCTACACTCTGGATAAAGCGGAACGAAGATGAAAAAAAATAAATAAATAAAAAAGATGTTATGATTGTATCGTACCTAAATCTTGATCATCATCTTCATCAGTTAGCATTGACTCGTCAGAATCGACAGCTGAGCGAAGATGTGGCTGTACATCACTAGTATAATTTCTTCTTTGGGTTCGGATTCGCGTGAAATATTCCACCGCAAAATCCAGCAGATCCTCAGGTTTCTCCAGCAAGACCTCGACCGTAAATTCTAATAATAAACCTTGCAATTCGGGCGGAATATCCGGTCTATTTCGACGGCTCATCTTGCTTTCGATCCTTCCTTGCCTGCAATCTTTTTTTTCCTCCCCCCGATTTATTCTTTATTCCAGTAAAAAAATTTTCGGCGGGTGGATAAGGTGGTGGAAATACGAGGCAAGAAAAAATTGATGGAAACCTTTAATCACGTTAGTACAGTTTTCATGCTGCGTCACATTGCATTGCGTCTTCGTGTCCCGCACCACTTACCGATCAAAAAGAGAAATTGAAGAGAAAACCGCTGAGAATCGACCGATTTCCGTGGCTATGTAATTGCACCATCAAAAAATAATACAAACTGATTTTATGCCGTTCAACCCGAACTTTCACGCCGCCATGTTCACAAGAGCAAATTTTTATCTGTCAAAGCGATAGACTGATGTCGTTTTATATACAAATACGTAGCGTAAGGTCACCGCTTATGTGATCAATCCCTGATTCGTTATTTAAGTCGAAAGGTGTTTGTTAACCTGCGTCTCACGAGATGCACACCGGTTTTTCCATCTACATGTACAGCACAACCAAGATCCAAAGAAGGGTTTTGGTTTTGAGGGGCTTCACCGCAGTGCTGCCATCTACTCTTTCCCGCCAATCGCTCAAACATTATTTTAAACAATTCAGTATTAAATTTTTTACCATGTTTAGTTTCATTGATACGGTCTGGAGTCCTGTCCTAGACTATAAAGGTTTAAAAAACCAAGATCCAACTTGCCGGTACCGTTCATTCAGAAAAAGGCCCTTTCACCAAGATAAATTAAAATTACCTTGATTATTCATGGTCTCTAATAATCGGCCGCCGGTCTGTTTACAGTTTCATATTTTCAGATATTATCTTGCAGAATAATCTCTGCAGTTAAACTTTGTTGAAATTAATCAATACCGTACGTATTACGGTATTACTTAAAAATTCAGTTCCAGTAATCCAGTATTTTGCAAAAGCTATTGCACCAAATTTTTGGCGGGTCGATCGATTGGTAGTTGTTCGGATGGCCAAATTTGACAAAATAATTATTGCGTCTTTAGTTGCAAAATATAAATTAAAATATTTTTTATCTGTAATCTTGATAAATGCTACAAAATAATAGCTGGCTTAACCAACAAATAAGCGAATGCCGCCAACTTCATTGCTCAATCTTTTAAAATAATCTAAACTTTTTTGCTTCACCCTGTAATCAAAGCTGTAAATAGAATGAATACAGTGTTGCATAAATCTTGTTAAACAAAAATTTAAAGTTTATTCTACATATTGATTTAAAAAGTATAATTATATTTTTAAAAATATATAGATTTTATAAAACCATTTTCGCTATCTCATCAAATTTATAACGTAATTTGTAATTTGAATGTTTTTCATGCATTGCCGGCGTGCAGCATTGAGCCACGTAATGTTGGTTTTCATTTATTTGTGATGGTACATCATCGGTGTGGTTTTCATAAATTTATAAAAATGAATTTAATCTATTTTGCTTTAATTATCTGTATCATAATCGTTGAAATTAATGGGTTAAGTTTTCGTTTATCAGCAAACTCGAAGAAATGCTTGAAAGAAGAAATACACCAAGGCGTGTTGGTGACAGGCGAATACGATTCTTCGGATGCACCTGATCAAAAGCTTGAATTGCAGGTTATTATTAAGCAACATTAAATCCAATATAGTTTTAATTAATAATGTAATTTGCTAAAATAGGTAACAGACACAAAAGGGCACACTTTAGTCCACCGAGAAGATTCCAGTAAAGGAAAATTTGCATTTACTACCGAAACCTATGATATTTTTGAAATATGTTTCATTTCGAAAATGTCTTCTGGTGGACACGGATCCGACCGAGAAATTTCATTAAACATGAAGCGTGGAGTGGAAGCTAAGAGTTATGATGCAGTATGTAATTTTTTTTAAATATTTTTAAATGGAATTTTCGGGTTTCATTTTGGTCCCCAGACACATATACAGTTTTTAAAATGGTCTTAATTTTTTCCATCCCAGATTGCAGAATCAGCAAAACTAAAGCCTTTAGAAGTTGAATTAAGACGATTAGAAGACTTATCAGATGCTATAGTAAAAGATTTCTCGTTTATGCGTAGTCGGGAGGAAGAAATGAGGGACACCAATGGTAAATATTACAAATAACTTTACACTTTAACGATGCTGAGTAATTTTTTTCAATTTTAGAATCAACAAACTCCAGAGTGTTATATTTTAGCATCTTCTCTATGTGTTGCTTATTGGGTTTGGCTACGTGGCAAGTTTTGTACCTTAGAAGATTTTTCAAAGCTAAAAAATTAATTGAATAAATAGCTTTGATCCCGTTTTTTGTAAAGATTAGCCGTGTAAGCAGTTGAATGAAAATTCTAAAACTTTGCGTGAAAATGTTTGGCAAAAATTATTTCAAGAACGAAAAACAAAAAAATAAGAATCTTTTTCATATTAAAAAATTTAGTCTTTTTACAATTACGTAGTGCAGTTTATTTTTTACGCATAATATCGTGGGAGTGGGCTACCAATTTTATATGAAAATTTGTTCAAATATATGACTATCACACCTTTAAATATGCGCTAAAACGATACCGAAATGATAAAATCAGATTTTTTATAATATAAAACTTATTTTGAAAATAATTACGAATGCACAAATATAAAGATTTACGTAGGCCTACAGCTGTATTAAAAAATAAGTAATAAAAAAGTGTGACTAAAGCTTTTTAATCATTATACTAAGTACAATGTTTCCATTCATTCGAATTGAATATTCACTCAAAAAGTTATTCAGTAATTATTAAAAAAATATCCTAATACTCCAAAAAAATAAAATACGAGAAAAAAAATCAATGGATTATTAGAAAGACACCTATTTAGCTAATATCACTAGAATACTAATATCTACTCACTTTATTAAATATGCATGTAGATAAGACAAGGATTTTAACTTAATCCACAAAGGGGTAACTCTTAAAATGATGAAAAGAAGCCACTTATATTTTAATATTTTGATCCTGTAGATGATAATGACCTCCTTCGTAGAGTTTAAGGCTCCAACTCCAAACCGATTCCGAGTTTATGACCACCTTGGTTAAAGTTCTTGCCATCAATCAAAGCAGACAAAGTTAAATTGAACCCTAAATAAAATATAAATAGTCAAGACAAGTTTTTTAATTTTTCTCAGTTTTAACGCACCTGGTCTAAGTTTCTGTGTATATCCTAGACCAATTTGGCTGGAATTGCTAATCTTGGCCTGAGCATAAATGGAACTTAAATTAACCTTATGTAAATTTAAACAAGTAATATTAATTACATTAATATGGGCATCATTGTCCAAAACGTATTTGCACCCAAGTCCGAAGCGAGTGGCATTGCTTCCAGCGGTCCAAGCCAATTGAATACCAGTTTGCAACTTATTATTTACTTTCTGATAAATAGTTCCTCCAAATTCCTGCCCGTCATTACTAAAAACAAAAAGCCGTTAATTGAAAGCTTCGAATTAGTTAAATAATGATAAAAAAAAACCTTACACGTTAGTGTGCAATACAAAATCATCCACAGAGTAACCAATAGCAAAATTATTTTTGATGAGCTTTGACTTGGTAGTGTCAAATGCCATTTGATGACCTACCAACCATCCATTGTATCTAAAAATAGCAAAAGTACAATTGCAATATTAAGTCAAACAAAGACATTGTTGCACTATTGTAAATAATTGCAGTATTCGAAAAATTTTAAAGCCTAACAAAAATCGAGAAAGTATTCCGCACTTGAACATTCTATTTAATTTTTTAATACCGTTAACAGTAAACAAAACTATTTGCCTTTTAGTATCCCATTCTATTTGGTTTTCGCCATCCCACCATGACCCAATTAATGACTGGGTGACGAACACAATGAAGAGGTGACATTCTGATCCTTCAAGGTTCTGTCAAGATCTTGGTTCTGTCTTCCCAGCTGCCCCTATACACCTGAGTCAGGATGGGACAGCAAAAATCAAATAAAATGCAGGTTTACAGGGACAACGTTGAAAACAGTGAGCCTCGAGAGGTCAGAATGTCACTTCATTCCCCACCCACCCCACCTTGTGTGGTCATATAGACAGATGAACTTCCAGTAGGGGTCACCCATCTAATGTAGTTGTCACTCCCAACGTTACTTTATGCAAACGCATAATGCAATAATTAAGAATTTCATAAATAAAGTATTTTACCCTAAAACAGCTGCCCCATGAATGACGGGTCCACCAACATCCAAATCAGCACTAGTATTAACATGAAGGTAGTCCCTCTTATAGGAAGCGTTAATACTTCCGCTTTTCTTTCCAGTTTGTGGAGCGAAAGTGGTGTCTAAGCTCAATTTCAAACCCTTGGTCAATTGATCTTCCACTACAATTTCTGTGGCTAAAGTGTTGTCCGTGTTCCATTTCTCAGTAAATGTCAATCCTACGCATAAACAAATGCTAATTATTCACAAAAAGAATTGGCGTAAATAAGATTACGGTATTTAAAAAAATAATAATTGTTGAAAACAGTAAAATCAACAACTTTTAATTAAAAATATAAGTTAAATTAAAAAAAAAACTTCAATATCAAAAGACAAAAATAACTAGCAAATAAATATAGGGTACACAAAAATGATGTCGGTGAACAGTTAATTTCAAATATTTTGAGTGAAATTTGCTATTTACAGCTGCAGTATAATAATGCTCTCCAAAATTGAGTTATAATTTTTCACAGGAGTTGGAACAAAGATGAAAGTCATAATAATTATTTTAAAAAAAACTTAATTATAGAATTTAACTTTATGAAATAAGCGCTCGCTAAATCAAAACAATACCGCTATTATAATAGGATAAACGTTGCTCACAATATTGAAAATATATACAAAGACTTCATTTCACAGAAATATGTAAAGAATGACACAAAAATGTTTTTCACCTAAATCTTTGCACTTGTATTTGCTTTCTAAATTTGCGGTGACTTTTCCACTATCTTGATTGGAATTTCCATTGACGTTGATTTCAACTCCCGAGTTGGTTTTAGTTTTGCATTCCAATTTCACCAAACCAAAATCTAAGTTCAAACTACGTTAAAAAAAATGTATTTTAATAGCCAAACGAATTTTTAATCTTACGATATCCTTTATTAAAAATATCTCGGGCTGATTTTCCCAAATCGGAATAACAAGGTGGAGACGGCATCGTTAAGCTTTACTAAGAAAAAAAAATACATATAATTGAGCAGCAAGTTGAACGTTGGTATGAATTAATTTTTTATTGCATAAAGTCGCATGGATTTGCCAATAGCATGATTTAAAAGTCGCTTAACTTCACAACCACACGATATTTTTGACCTCACGGTACAATTTTGACTCCATTACCTACAGTTGGCAGAGTTTCAACTGGCGAAGGCTATTTTTGCTATAACTACGAAATAACTTGCAACACTTAATTTGATAAAGTATAGCTCACAAACAGAAGCATATTAATTAGGCATATTATTCTTTCACAATATTTAAAAGGATAACGATTGGAATTAAAGCAAAATAAACAAGATCGCAATTATTGAGGTCAAGTAGACAGATTATTGCCATGAGGCACTATCGATATCAAAAAAACTAAACTATCGATAAATATTCAATCGGCTTTTCATGCACCGTATGTCCTGTGATGTGATAGTAAAGATTTATAATCGATTAAAGATCGATTCTCATAAACGTTAGCATCGCAAAGAAAACAAGATTTTTCACCATGTCTTCACCCCCCCCACACATTGCAACGTATTTCATCAAATTTATAATTTCAAAAGAATTTATTGTAGAAAGTATCATTATTTAAAGCATAATAACTTATAAACATAAGTAATTATTTATACCTGGATTGGTAGGAGAGCGAAGGAATTAATCCCAATGAAAACAGGTAAACCTCGAAACAGCAGAGCAACCACACGCAACACTTCGGAGTAGAAAACGAACTTACGACGCTCTTATTATGCCAGGATACATCAGTTTAATTAAAATGTTTTTACTATAAAATACATTACCATTTAATTGTAATTAATAAATGATTTTATCAGTTGAATTTATAAAAACGTTTGTATGTTAAATTTAAATTAATTCTGCTGAAATATATTTTAAATAAGTTAGTAATTTAAAAATATTAAAAATAGCCGTTCACGGCTTCCGTCAATTTTCAGCAAATCGGAAGTATACCATCTACAGAAATGATGCAATCATTCTATTCTTCAGGCACTGTAATTACGACTTCGTCATTATGTATACTGGCAGGAAAATTTAAAATGCCTGAAATGCCCTTTACAGTACAGTAAACTTTAGACCCACATGTACTATTTATTACTATGCCCCATTTAGCAAATCACCTGTAACTTTTACATTTTTTTATCAAGCATTTCCTGGTCTGTATTTTTCCGTTTTTATGTGGATGCTGAAATTTGTAGGCATAAAAGAATTTATCTGAGGAGATATACGGTACTCTACCAAGTACAGTGACATTTTCTAAAAATTATGTCATACAGAACTTTATTGAATTACAGTATACTTTAATATATTACAGTATAATAAAAACAAATTTTTAGATCAGAAATAAGAATGAATTCTATTTTTAATGCGTAGAATTTTGCTACCTAAATATCATGTTATATTACATAATTTTAAACGATCCCTATACAATACTTTGACTAATGACAATAAAATTAGTCTTGAGACTGGTTTCAATGATGCCCGTGATCATGGCCATCTTGTTGTCCATGTCCATGCCCATGATGATCTTTAGGCGGGTACATGCTATGATAAGCAATTTCGCCGGCTACAGAAATTCCAAATGCCACTAAGCCCACTCCAAAACCAGTAAATAACGCAATTCGGGCTCGCGACCACATTGTTCCAAACTTAGGATGAAATCGCCAGACTTCATTTCTAAAACAACCAAGAAATACAATAATATTAAACTAATGAACTAATAGTATCTCAATAGTCAAGCTTTAAAACTTTATTTTAGCAAAAAAAATTCCAACCTTAGCCAAGGATCTTTTAACCCCTTTGCCGCTAATTTTTTCTGAACTTCAACTAATTGAGGTACATCTTCCACTTTAAAACTTCTCCAATCGGGAACTTCATATGGTCTAGCAGGAGCGTGACCGCCGTGCCCGTGTCCACCGTGATCGCCTCCCATCTAATCAACTAGTATAATATCTTACAATTATTTTAAATTATATATTTTATTATCTAATTACAGTTTTTACTATTGAAAACCACACTTACATTTTCAGAACAGCTGAAGCTACCTTGAAGTACCACTCACACTGAAAGTCCACAGGAATATTAATCTTATGTATAAATGGTCCTTGTAGAATTTTATTCAAATAATTATATTGTTTTTAAGTTTGTAAATTCAAAGTTATTACTTTTTAAATTTTATTATAATTTAATAATAAATTATTTAGTATGCTGTACATATAAATTATATTAATAGGTTATTTTTTTAGCTGATTAAGTTTGGGGGACATTTAATCCTAGGATATAAAATGTTTGGAATTAAGATTGTTTTTATCTTTTTTTTTTTTTTTTTGTATATTTATTACAAAAAAATTTAATTCGCGTAAGTTTTCAATTAATATTACATATATTTAATTGATAAAATAGTAAAATCATAAGTAAAATCTTTATTTGAACAAATTTTTAATATAAAATATTTTGCAAGTGCAGACAGCCAGCAAAAATTTCAGCTGACTGGGGTGCATCGGATCGGATCGGATCATCTGTAGGCTGGAGAATTTTCATTAATTTACAAATTAAATTTATTTGAAAATATTCTCCAATCTCGTTTGTTTAAGAATGCAGACTGCATTTTCTACAAAATTGGCTTCAGTTTTAAAGGTAAATGAATGTTTTTCACTCTTTATTAATAATCTTTTACAGATTTTGACATTTGTAGTTAATAAAATGGTTAACCTTGAAAATTATTTCCGCTAATGAGTCGGGATCTCAATGAGACATTTAATTTACGGCCTAAATTTTATTTATTTCATTTTAGCAATCTTGCATCAAACGTAAAAGCGACTTTGACACATGGATATCGGTAGGATTAATTTCCAAGCGCTACGCCAGTTCTACAGGTAAAAGATTATGTTTTTGACTGCTTTAAATCGGTAGCGTTAGTGATAATTATCTAGTATAATTCTACCCACGATTCCCTTAATCATTGAAATGTTTTTCTGTTGACTTTTATTATGTTGTTTTTATTATTGTGAATAACCATATTTTTTGAATGTTAAAACACTGCAGGTGAAGCCGATTTAGTGGTTATCGGTTCCGGTCCTGGAGGTTATGTTGCAGCAATTAAAGCTTCCCAGTTGGGGCTTAAAGTAACGTAACATTATACTTAAATTAATTACTTTGTTTTTATTAAAGCAGTAAATTTTTAGACGGTTTGTATAGAGAAGAATGATACGTTGGGTGGAACATGTCTCAATGTTGGTTGCATCCCATCAAAAGCATTATTGCATAACTCTCATCTGTATCATATAGCTCATTCGGAATTTAAATCAAGAGGAATTGACAGTAATTATAACTTTTATAATTGAGAGATTTATTTAGAAGTTATTCGATGCAACAAAAAAAAATTATCTATACATTAATTATTTATCAAATTTTTAAAAAAATTATATTAATGCAAGTTTTATTAGAATAAGATGCACAATGCAAATTTTTTAAGCTCGATTTTTTTTTTAAAAAAAACAGAATACAGTATCTGTATGTCAGTTTTTGAAATTGTGTATATTTTATAGTTCAAGGACTTCAATTGAATTTACCTCAACTAATGGAGCAAAAGAAAACAGCTGTTAAATCTCTAACCGGCGGAATTGCAGTCTTATTTAAAAATAATAAAGTAATTATTTTTGAATTACACTGTATATTGTATTGATAATAAAAATGAATATGATTAGGTAACACACATTCAAGGACACGGAAAAATTACTGGTAAAAATGAAGTAACTGCTTTGAAAGCCGATGGAAGCAAAGAGGTAGTCAAAACTAAAAATATTTTAATTGCAACTGGTTCCGAAGTCACTCCTTTTCCTGGAATTGATGTTAGTTTTCCATTTCTTAGGTTAAATTTTTATGATATACGAGTAACTTTATTTTATTTTGCATGTAGGTGGATGAAAGACAGATTGTATCTTCGACAGGCGCTTTGTCATTAGATCGAGTTCCTCAAAAGATGGTTGTCATTGGAGCTGGCGTCATTGGACTTGAATTGGTTTGTCATTTCGAACTGTTATGTTTGAATTATAATATTATAATTTGTAGTTTTTGTTACAATGTTCATAGGGTTCAGTATGGTCTCGTTTGGGATCTGAAGTAACTGCAGTTGAATTTTTAGGTCATGTTGGAGGTGCTGGTATCGATATGGAAATATCAAAGAGTTTTCAAAGGATATTGAATAAGCAAGGTTTGAAAACAATGTTAAACACTAAAGTCACTGCAGCGGTTCGTGATGGAGGGAAAATTAAAGTTTCAGTCGAACAAGTCAAAGATCCAACTAAAAAAGAAGAGGTCAGAAAAGTTTTTTTTTACATTAAATGTTTAATGCAATTTGCAATCATTTAAACATTAAGCTTAAACGTTTGATAAATAATTTTTTTTTAGGGATAAAGTAATAAAACTATTACCGGTAATACATTTTTTTATTTTGTATAGTTGGAGTGTGATACTTTGCTAGTATGTGTTGGCAGAAGGCCATATACTAACAATTTGGGATTGGAAGATCTGGGAATTGAAAAAGATCAAAAGGGACGAATTCCAGTTAATTCTAAATTCCAGACAGTCGTTCCCAGGTACTGTATTTAGCATTTTTATTAACTAATAGGTTTTAAATTTAAAATGTCATAGTATTTATGCTATTGGTGATTGCATTCACGGTCCAATGCTGGCACATAAAGCTGAGGACGAGGGTATTGTTTGCGTTGAGGGAATCAAAGGAGGCCCTGTACATATTGATTACAATTGCGTACCATCAGTTATTTATACTCATCCGGAAGTGGCTTGGATTGGAAAAACTGAGGAGGATCTTAAAGCCAGCGTATTATACTTCATTATATTGTATAACATCACGGTCATTTTAAGTTGTAAATGAATTTTTTATTAGGGTGTAGAGTATAAAATTGGAAAATTTCCATTTGCTGCTAATAGCAGAGCAAAAACAAATAATGATGCTGATGGGCTAGTTAAAATTCTTGGAGATAAAAATACCGATCGTATTTTGGGTGCACATATTATTGGAGGAGTAAGAATTTTTCAAGCTATTAAGATTAGCCTTTTAATTTTAGGAGATTTTAAAATTAATTTTTGCTGATTTATTTCTTAGGGTGCAGGTGAAATGATCAACGAAGCTGCATTAGCAATGGAATATGGCGCTTCTTGTGAAGATATTGCCCGCGTTTGTCACGCTCATCCGGTAAAATAAATCACCAACTTTACATAATTAATATTTTATTAAATGTATTTGAATTATATTTCTAGACATGTTCAGAAGCTTTTCGGGAGGCTAATTTAGCTGCTTATTTTGGCAAGGCGATAAACTTTTCATAAAATCACTTTCAGTAAAGCAATGGTTATTTCAAACGACTTACAAGCCCGTCTTTCTTTTTAAAAAAAAGTAAAATAAGATTGAATCTGTACTTGAAAAAACAAAAATAGAACGTACAATTTGTTAGTAACCGGTGCCGAGTTTGTTGTATAACTTGATAATTTATTTGATTAAAACTACTATAATAAATTATCTCAGAATGTTATAATATAATTATGCAGCATTTTAAAAATAGCGTTTCTTTATTAAATTGTTTTTAGTTTAAATTCTTTTTTATTTTTTAAAATTTCGTAATTAAGAAAAAGAATTATTTTAATTTAATATACATGTACCGGGAAAATTGATTCCATATAAATGACTTAAAATATAGGCCTACCATGGACATGTAGGCCTACAGTAAAACTTTTATTTTCACTTATTTTATATACTGTAACTACATAATTATTATGATCCCGTCAAAATCCGATTTTAGGCCCTACCAGTTCTGCCTACCGTAGGAGGAACCTAGCCTAGGATTATAATCATTACGTGTATTATTATCTAGATTCTACATTGTAGTCTCTAGAACATACAGTATTAAACTTCTTGGTGGAAGTGAAACTGACTGATATGGCTCAGCTAAACGTCCCTAACTAATCTCCAAAACCACTTTTTTTCTATATGAAGTCATCCCAAAAAGGCACCCGGTAAAGGAGGTCACCGAAATTAGTATAGTGTTACTCCTTTATCGTGGGCCTCTTTGTGGTGACTTCATATGAAAAAAGTGTTTTTGTAGATTCGCTACCGGTAGGTACCATTTCATACCCGTGTAGGACTTTTTAAGTTGAATTCTAAAAATTTGTACTGTACTTTAAACATATAAAACGCAACTCAATTTACGTTAACGCCCTACAGTAAGTATGAACCTTTTCAGAATTGGTGTTGATTAATAAATTTGTAAGGAACGGGTTGAGTAAAAACGAGAAAACGATGCATTTCAGGGGACAAGCCACAATTTTATTCTTACCATTATCGTTATGACATGTACCGGTACACGGAGTTGAATAATTATTAAATACAGGTCTTTTCAGGGCCATCGTAGAAAATTGTTACCGGTATATTGCTATTGGACTTGCTTTTCTCGTTTCGTTTATTACGTCTAATCGGATTCCTCGGCATGCTTTAAAATTTAAAGATTTATCCCAGTTAAATTTACCCAGTAATGTATTTAGTTAAATCTCATACTACAGTACAGTAATTTATTAATTTTGTCAAAGATTTAAATTTCTAAACAAAACATGACTGAACCCAGTACAAGAGAAGCTCTTTTAACCATTGTTGACGATATCGAATTAATTGCTAAGTACAGTAGTTATTTTTTTACATGTATCACACATATTTAATATTAATGCTTGAAAATTTCATTAGAGAGTTGACCGAAAATTTAATTTCAACAAAGGTACCAAAGACAGTTACTAGCGAATACACTCAGCTGACAGAACTGCTTATTCAGAAAGATCAAGCGCTAAAAAATGGATTAAAATTAGGTAAATTGAGCAATATATGACCAGATGATTAGTTACATTTTATTCTTAATTTATTTGAATACTGTCGTAGCTTCCGAACAAGCTGAGGTTCAGCTGAAGATGGACGCTTTACAAGTTGAAGTTGACAAACAAGATCAGGAAATTCGGCAACTGCAAAAACAACTTAAAGAAGCCGAACACATTCTCGTAAGTAGTTTCACCAAAGAATTATATTAGAATTATAATAATAATTCCTTAGTTTCACTATGATTTTTTTTAATAAAATTTTAATTAGTCACAGAAAGCGTTTTAACATTCAAATAATAATTTTCTTTTACAGGCTACTGCTATTTATCAAGCTAAACAGAAATGGCAAACCATTACACGAGCTAATAAACATTCAATTTCCTCCGAAGATCTCATTCGATATGCTCATCGTATCAGCGCATCAAATACCGTAGCTGCTCCTCTTACATGGCAGCCTGGTTTGTAAACAGTTCAAGAAGTATTGCAATTTTAAATTACCTTTGAGATACGTTTTTAGGCGATCCCCGAAGACCTTATCCGACAGATTTTGAGATGAGATCTGGATTTTTGGGGCGCCTTAGTGATCGCCCACTTAATGGACATATGATGGCTCAACAACCTAATCTAATGGAATCCATGTCAGCTTCAGGTCGATGTGGAGTTGGCTTAAATATGGGTACAATTTTGACCTATTTATTAAATCAAATATGTATTAAGTAAGTTTTGGATTTAATTATCGCTATAGATCACATGCAACCGAATGTTAGTGGGCAGTTTATGTGGCAACCATCAAATGAGTTAACATCAAGCTTGAATTCTATTTCTAACCACAATTCGGTGCCAATTGAAGGTACTGGGCATAATAAGGAAAACGAAGATGTTGAAGTTATGTCCACGGATTCATCGAGCAGCTCGTCTAGCGATAGTCAGTAAAATATTTTTTTGTTTAAAACGTGACTGTATTTAACTGCTGTGCAGTTGACCTTTATATTTCTGTAAATTTATGAGTTTTCTTTTGAATCGCATTCATTTTGTACTTTTGATTAAAATTACTAAAGATCAAGCAAAAAATGTCGTTGGATTTCCTAAAGTAACTTTGGGCTGCTTATGGACACTTAAGTCATCGCAACGCTAAAAAAGAATTTAAAGTTTGATGTACATGTACATGTATATTACTTTTGATTAAAGTTACTAAAGATCAAGCAAAAAATATCGTTGGATTTCCTAAAGTAACTTTGGGTTGCTTATGGACACTTAAGTCAACGTAACGCTAAAGAAGAAGAAATAGATAAAAGAAAAATTAAAAAAAGTAGGGCCTGTCCGGGAGTCGAACCCGGGACCTCTCGCACCCTAAGCGAGAATCATGCCACTAGACCAACAGGCCGCTTCGCTGTTGACCTTTTAATTTTTAATACTTAAACATAAAGCTAAAGTAAGACATTTTATAATATAGAAATAATTATATTTACTAATACCGGTAATTAAAAATCATTTAAATCAGCTATAATTTTGTTTGTACTAAAAATTTATAAACTAGCATGCATGCAATTCATAGTGCAGTTAAATGGTTAAATAAACGATTGCAGCATTCCTATCATCGGATGAGTAATCGGACCAACTTTAATCTAATTTAAACAGTAAAAATATTAGTGTGGTAGACATACATTTTTTATAATTAAAAAAACATTTATATCATTTTCTTTAAATATTTGTTATATAATATTCCATTCGATCAATTTTAAAGACTGTTTTAATTCAGAGTAAAATACAGTACATGTACAGTAATAATTATGGTTGATAGATGGCGCTATTGCGGCTTTGTTATTGTTGCTTTGGAAAGTGGCTGTACCTTTTACATGTATTTTGTAAACCTACCTGATTACTGATTATTGAGAAAATGGCGCTACACACAACGCGAAGATGGGCTTTATTGCTCGGCGTTTTGTCTACATTATTAATATTTTTGGCCTTTTGTACTCCTTACTGGCTGGAAAGTGCGGAAACAACGCCTCAGAAAATATTTTCAAATTTAGGATTATGGGAAGTGTGCTTAAATATGTCCGACCCGAAACACCTGTACGATCAACGTTTTGTCGGTTGTTGGTGGATTCCTTTAGAAGACTTATTCTTTATGCGTGATCAGCTTCTATCTCCAGGTAAACTATAATTTTTTCCTTATGTTCACTATTATTATTCGTTTGGCAAGAGTTCCAAATTGAGCCTGAGAGTGATGAGAAAATGAATTAAGTTTTCGGCTATTCGCAAGTATTAATTATGTTGCGCGGATGACGTCACTAATGGGTTTGGTATCTGCACTTGGCGTGAGAATAGCTTGTATGTAGTTTTAGTCACGCCCAATGATATCCACATGTAAATTTCTCATCTGCATTAATAATATTATTACTGTCAATTCACTTTTTTTTGTATTAATTTATTTGTTGGGCATGAAGCCAAATTGACCGTTGACACTGTTTCATTTATTTCAATAATTTATTAAGAACGCTTAATTTAGTTTTAATCTTAAAGAAAATACAGGAAATTCTCAGGAAAGAGATTTTATTATCTTACTCCAATTATTTTCTATCACTTGCAATTAATGATAACAATTTACACAATATAATAAGACATTTTCTGAAATAATTTTAATACAAAGTACCGGTATTAAATTTATTAGACTGAAACATTATTTCCGCAGCGTGTTATAATTACTGTATTAAAGTTGTCCAGTTTTGAGGAAGTTGACATGACGTCACTCAGGTATTTTACCTTTGCATGACGCTATAGCCCGTGACGTAGTTTCCGATATTCATACCTGTAGATAAAAGCAAGCACCTTGCGAAGTTGTTGATACCAATGGCGTGTAGGGTGTGGTAAAAGTATAAAAACGAATTCTCAACTGGCATTTCGTTTAATGTTCAATCGGAACCGCAACTGAATCTACAACGAAAAATCTCGAATGAACATTAATTTCATTTCTCATCAGGTGAAAGTGCTTAAGCGTCGAGGCAGTTATTTATATTATATTTCATAAACCGAGTTAGGGTTATTGAATATTTGTTTGGGCGAGAATGTTGCGACGATCCCCGGTTGGTATCGCTGGATACGTTTCGGTGGCATTAGCCCTGGTTCTTATTATCATCGCTTTTGCTACTCCGTATTGGCTGGTAGCAGATCCACGACTGCCGCAGATGAAATTTGATAAATTGGGCTTGTGGCAACAATGCTTTCGTAGCATTTACGTTCCTAGCGAACCCTTCTTGGGCACTTATTTTACTGGCTGTCGTTGGTTATTCAATCCATGGACCACCGACTATGAAAAGTTGAGAGAGGAACTCATTCTTAGACGTAAGATATCACCGCGTTTTTATTATTTTGATTTAAAATTTTTTTTTTTTTTTTTTGGTTTTGTTTGTTTTTAAGCTAATGGATTCCAAGTCGAGTTACATGCGCACGAATGTAGGTGCGGTTGAAGATTTTAAATTTAGCAAGCTTTATAGCTTCAATTCCTTAAATAAGTTCAAAATTGATAATTTAAGTTATCGGTATTTTAAAGAAACAAATAATTATGCTGCATTGATTTTTACTTAAAAAAATAGATTACGTTTTATGAAAGATATAATCTCAAAAGCTAAGTTTTTGTGAATAATAGTGTAGAATATTAATTAAAACTTGTCATTTAATTAAAGCAAGTTAGATATAATAATTTATCGAAGGTTAAAATTTGCGTGCAGAAACTTTTAAGGAGTTTAAGTGGTTTTTGAAATGTTTTTCACAGGTGAGTTTGAATTTTAATTGAAAAACGGGCAAAAGAAAAGCAATTAGTATAAATTATACTAATTGTTGTTTAAAAACAGATTTTATACAGGAAAAGTACTAAATTAGGCTGCATAATTATATACAGTTTTCTCTGAAAACAAATTATCTTTTGGAATTTTTAATACGGAGTAATAATTTTGGAGACTTATTTTTCTAAGGTACAAAATTAGGAGTAAAATCTAAATTATGAGAAATATTATTTTCTTTACTAGGGGTATTACAACTGATAATAGCATTGAAATGCTATTTTTAAAAATACTGTTTAAAAACTTTTTTTTTTAAAATCATCTTGAGATTTTTGTCAGGGCGTTTTTATAAATAATTATAATTTGTTTTCTCGGTTGTTCCTGTAGAAGGTTGAACGTAGTTGTACAAGAATGTCGAAACTTAAAATTTAATATCGTTCCCGTATTTCCTCTTCTAATTTTTTTAATTAGATTTTTTTTTTCCTTTTTGTTTTTGATTAAGAGGGCGTGTGTCACGGTTAGTCAGCGTTTGAGTCAGGAAAGTTTCGGAAATTCGAAAAATAGAGGAAAGTTGAGGAAATAAAATTAATGAAAAGTAAAACGGTCGTCTGTTGTAATACAAGTAGCATTGACAACCCGCTGACAAACTTTAATATTTCCCTCTTGTTTATTTTTATTGTTTATTAAATATTTAGGCAAGTGGCCAATTGTCTTTTAAGTTTGGGTTTTTTGTTATTTAGGTCGATTGAGAATGATGAAGACTTCCTTCTAAATGAATGGCGTTTCTAATGAGATATATTTATTATGTTTTTTTTTTCTTTTAGCGTTTTTCGTGGCGGTCCAAGTGTTTTTCACTTTCAGCTTGATATTGGCTATACTGGGATGTATCATGGTGTTTATGTACGCCTGTTGCGTGGCGTACGATAGAAGAATTTGTATCCTCAGATCCATCAGCGCTGTCCTATTCGTTTCAGGTAATTTATATAAAGAAATAAATAATATTATTTAGATTTTTAGGGAAATTGACATAATAAAACGTGAAGGTGATACATACTAGGTAGGGAGTGGTTCAACCGTAGGGAAAAAGTTATGGCTTTATTGTTTGACGTGTGAATGAATTATTATTTAAAAATACATTACTTTTTTTATTTGTATATACATACGAGCGACAATAACATATTTTTGGAGGACGAATAATTTAGGATCTTATACAAAAAAGTTTACTGCGCAATCTTTGGAATACTAATTAAATTGATAACAGGAAATAGTTTTATTTTTTCTTACCGTTGCGTAAGTCGCTTTAATCAATGTTTTTAAACTTGTTATTTATTTGGTATTCTACTTGTTTATCGATTTTGTTTATTGGTATGTTTTGCTTTTATATAATTTATGTTACAATTTTTTACTAAATAGGTTTAAGTCGTATTACAGTAGTTTTCAGTTTATTTTTTTTTCAAAGACATTTTTTAATGCTGTTATCGTCTTATAGCTTTTGGAGATTTGCATTGATGAAATAAGCTATTTAATTTTAAGTTAATTTAATTTCAAAAGCAAAAACTTTATTTTATATTTAAAACTTTGAATGTAGCTAGCGCTGATTTACACATAATTTTAGGTACGAGTAGATGGATAATTACAGAAAAACGCAGACTTACGAATAAAATAATTAATAAAATGTGTTATATTATTACCTTTTAAAAAACTTTGTGGTATCAACTCCTATTGATTCACATTTTACTAATTATTGCACTAAAACACGTAAAAATAAAATTTTAATACGAATAGTAACAGTCAACTATTTTGTTAAAAGTAAGGATACGTGGTTTTGCCACTTTTAAGTTTATGCTTACTGTATTTACTTTTCAAATAAATTTTCAAAATAGTTAGTCGAGAGTTGCGCAATTTGATTGTTACACTGGAAAAAAAAAGTAATATTTTAAATTTGTTTTTGTTTAGCCGTATGTGGAACGATAGCGGTAATAACGTTCGGAGCTCGTGGGGATGGACGCGATTGGATGCCATATCCAGATCATAATTACCTTTCCTGGTCATTCGCTTTGGCCGTAGTAGGTACTTTCTTTGCCTGGGTCGCAGCTATTCTATTCTGGATCGAAGCAAATCGTACAAGAAGACGTCAAGAGAAAGAAGAAGCTTACGCTATGCATTCTCAAAGTAAAGCTTGAAGTATTTTTTTGTATTTTACAAAGTTGGAGTTGAAGGAGGTGATGTTCCGTCCTTGTATATAATAATCAAACATTCCATCCATCACTTTTCAATTGCAACTGTTTGCATAATACTATGTGCTCATACTTAATGATGTTTTACACATTTCATTCATAATCTAGCATTTTTTTGAAATTATATTTAATAATATTCGAATACATGTATACATTATCCGTTATATTTTTATTTTTTTGGCATTTTCTCACTTACAAATGCCTCCTTATTCCTGCCCTAAGTGCACTTACTGAATCTCAAGTTATTTTCTGAAATTATATAACGTATCTTTTAGCTATATGTATGAAGTTTTTTTTATAAGAATTGTAGCTGTTTTATCTGAATATTGTGAAGTAGTTTTTTTTAAATTTCTTATAATTCTTGTATAATAAAATAAATTTTGATAATCAATTATTTTTTCTTTTTGAAATTTTATTCGTTTAAAAATAATTATTGCAAAATGATATTGTTAGTGAATTTTTTTATTTATCGAAAAAAATAAATGTTGGCACCGAAATTATAAAATATTTGAATTAGTCTGACTAAAACACAAAATAATACAAAAATGTATGAGATCAATTTCATCTTTTTCTTGTATACTAAATTTTATATAATTATAATAGCAGCTTTATATTTATGTAAAATAAGACGAGATCCATATTTTCCCCTTCCTTTTACACAGGATTATTGTTAAGTTAGGTTCTCCATCAACAGATCAATAATATTTATTCGTCCTTTCGTGATATGAGACTTTCATCATTATTTTCATGGTTAAGAAAATTTATGATTAATAATTATGAAATGGACGTTTCCGTAATAGCAAATTTTTCTTAAATAGTAATTTAGCTTTTTATTTAATCAAACTATTTTAAATTATCGGATAAATATTTTTTTAATATAATATACGAAACCATAAACACCGGTATCATTAATCGCATTTCGATCAATTAGCGCGTTCATTTCATCAATATGGAGAACTAACTTGACAATAACTCTGCATTACTAAAAATATAAATGAGGCGTCACCCAGAGTATATCAGTCAATCTAAATGTAAGTGTTAATTAATCCATTTTTTAACTAAGGATTTGCGAAATTTCCAACTTTAACCGTTTTTGATGGCAGGTAAGAGATCATAGAAATATTGGTGTTGCATGGCTTCATCAGATGACATCCTCTGAGATGGATTGCACACCAACAATCGCTAAAAATAAATTTCAAGAAATTTTTATTTCATAATGAATATAAAAGTTTCCAAAAGGTAAGAAGCGTGTTTTACCTGTAAGAGATCACGTCCTTTGCTATTTAGCTTTGGAACAACTTGCTGGAATGTCATTGTCGGATGGTAAACTGAAAATAGCTTCAAAATTATTAATTTTAATTAATCTCTTGCTTTGCGTGAAAGTTGAAATGTAAAATTATTAATATAGTTACTTTATAATCTGGAAGTTGCGTCATCCCCGGCCATAAATCATCGGACGGAGTACCCAACAATTTAAAAATCCTTTTTAATTGGTCATCCACATCGCTGCCCGGAAATAGTGGTCTTCCCGCGTTTGCCAACTCTTTCAATATAATACTAATTTAATTGCATTCGCATAAACTAACATAGTAATATACTCAGCCTCGTACCTGCAAAAATGCAGCCTGCTGACCAAGTATCAATCGACGTGGTATACAACTTGGCCCCAAACAAAACATCAGGAGGTCGATACCACAATGTCACAACCTTTAAAAAATTGAAGAACAATAAATAAAGGCTTTAGCATAAGTTTTAAAATGTATTAATACTTCTGCTGAGTAGCACCTAACTGGAATTCCAAAAGCTCTGGCTAACCCAAAATCAGCTAATTTCAATTCACCATTCTACACCAATAAATATATAAAAAAGATGCAATTAATTTTATAGAAATATAACGTACTTAAAATTACATACTTTATTTATTAGAAGATTTTGAGGTTTTAAATCACCTAGAAATATATAAAAATGGCTTAATGTAATAGCCTACATTAAAAAAAGAAAAATTTTAAAATTTACGGTGTAAAACATTATGACTATGGCAAAAAGCAAGTCCGCGCAACAGTTGGTACATAAATGACTAAAAAGAAAAAAAAAAGAATTAAAATCTAAAATGATTTAATGATAAAATCATTAAATGATAATTATTATAATAATATTATTACTTTCACAACGTCGGGATCGATTTCGCCGTTTAGACTATCAAAATATTTTTTTAAATCTTGGTCGCAATGCTCAAAAACCAAAGTAAGTTTTTTCTCACTGTGCAACACATCATGCAATCTGTAATAAAAAAATTATCGAGTTTTCAATTTGAAATTGGGCAAACACGAACACAATCTTTGAAATTGAATTTTCACCTAACAATATTTTTATGCTTTAACTCTTTGAGTAAACAAATTTCCCTCAACGCCGAAGATGGTACACCCTACAATAAATACATTACCAAATTCATTAACAAATTACATAGAAAATTAATTAATAAGAAATACTTCATCATCGTCGTCTAATCTAACTCGTTTCAAAGCAACGATCTCGTGAGTCTCCCTGTTTTTAGCCTTGAATACAGTCCCGTACGTTCCTGTTCAAATATAAAATCATTTAGCTAACAAAGATAATAAACTAACTTAGTTTTAATAGACCTTCTCCAATCTTCTCAAGTTTTTCGTACTTTTGCATGGTTTAATTTTTAATCGGATTTTCATGAAAAATGTGCAAAAATAACGACTACCAAGATTTCGGCATCATCTGCTTCTTCAAATTGAAGCGTCATACGATCAACAACATACAATCATGTTCAAAAATTATAAATTGCATGACGTCAGTCAAAGGCAGCTACTATTGGCTGCTTAAGAGCAGCTGCATCGGCGGGAAAGTTAGTGTTAACATACGTCATGAATGTACAATGTTTGTCATAAAGTTTATAGCTATCGTCAACTATGGTCAACTACCTTGATCGTCAACGACTATTACCGTATATTATATTTTATAAATGTTATTGCTAATTATTCGTCACAATTAGAAGATGTTAATTGTGTTAACTTGAACTTAAAAAGGTCGGATTGGATGATTTAAATGTCTGATGGAGAGGGAAATACACAATCGTGGAGACATAGGTAGGCCTACTTTATTAAAATCTTGTACTACGGCAAATTATACTTTTCCGGGTTTCTCTGCGCATAATTATAAATTTTTGTGCACTGGTTTGTGTGCCAGCTCCTTCAGTATTATTGATAGGAAAATATTTAAGCTGCACACGATATAATGCAAATTAGGATCTAAATCCTAATGCATTAACTTGCAATTCTCAATGCTCATCTACTGTATGGGTTAAAAACCTAGGAATTATATTATTAATTTTGTAGTTGCAGAAAATGTTTTACCGGGAAACGTAACTGCGCATGTAAATAATTAAACTGTGGTGTGTTGGGTAGCTCAATTTTCAGGGCTAAAAAAACACCTTATATTAATTATTGTTGGTATTTGCAGTTGAGTTTACTTGGCTAAATTAACTATGGTACAAGACCCTAAACTAACACTAACATGTGGTAGATATAATAGTTGTAAAGATAGAGTTGAGACGTGTACACCGTATGTATACTTGAAGGTAACGGAGCTATAAGTTGGGCATCCAAAAAGCAAACGTGTGTAGCTACGAGCACCATGGAAGCCGAATACGTCGCGC